>JAWCTZ010001318.1:0-20684 GCA_036850595.1 Rhyacichthys aspro | reverse complement strand
ACCTACTTCCACAAGTATCTGAAACACAGATTACAGAGTGATTTGTAGTTCTTCTGGTTGTAATTCCTGTCCTTGTTCCCGCTCTGCTCCTGGTTTTAACTCATCATCAACACCTCGTATTTATAGACCGGTGTCACACGTCGAGGCTCAGATGTAAATGAGCAGCCTGACACCGAACGCCTCACGAACGGTGCATTCCCAGAGCAGACCCCGACCTCGGGCGACTCCAGCGATTATCGACGGTACCTGCAGGAGTCGGGTTAGAGTCGGGTTTAACTGTGACGAGGGCAGCAGCGGAAACGTGATTGATTGGGTTTATTTTGATGAAGCCTGTGAGAACAAACAGAAGAAGGATGATAAAGTCTGACAGCTGCCTCAAGGCTACGTTTTAATATCTTTCTGCGCTAGGTCTCTGCCGTGTTCTGTGAAAGTGGAATAGACGCGATTATTTGACGTCCTTTCACTGTTTCCTCCTGGTTTTTACTGCACTTTCAGAGTCATTATTACTATTACTTCAGTGAAAGGATTCCCTTCGCTCTAGAAGCTGTTTTAAAGGTGGAATGGGAAATGTTTCCGACAATTTAGAAACCAGCCTCCGTCATTCACAGCTCCTTCTGAGGCCTCGCTTCCAAAACAACACTCACTCCATTACAACTCGTAGCATTAGCATTAGCATTAGCATTAGCGACCTGCCTGTTGCTACACAAACAGTGGCACAACATGAGCAGATATGCCTAACTAGCTCTGGGAAATAAACTACTCTCACAACAATACCATACCCTGCTGTGATTTCTTTCTTAGCTTCTTCAAAATAGTTCCTTTGTGTGTTATTTTCACCGCTGCCGCCTCGAGCTAACACCAGAGCTGTGTAGCACGTGACGTCTTCCCCGAGGCAGGACTGACAATGACTGACATCAAGTATATTATAGATTTTCCTATTCCACCTTTAAATCACGGTGGCAAAAGTTTCACAGTGTTTCTGTTGAGAAATTAAAGCTCTTTTTGAAATCTGTCCTGATGAGAGCTTCTAAACAAACTGGAAAACTCACACAAAACAAATGGAGACCGCTTGGTTTACGTCCGTTTTATAGTTTAATGACTCTTTTAGAACGTTATTGGGCCCAGGCTCAGATTGTTAACAAGAACAGAACAGTTCAAATGACCCCGGAGTTCGTCCTAACACTAACATTTACACATTTAGTTTGGTTAAAACCGTCTCTGGTCCAACACTCTTATCCACTCACAGCATCTAATGAACTAAAAAGTGACAAGGACGTTTTTTCAGAGCGTATCCGTTTACATTTTGGCCTGATTCATTCCCTCTGTGTTCTCACTGTGTCTCTCTTGGCTCCAGGACTCTATTAAACTCCATTAAACTCTTTACTGTGTTATTACTGCCTCTGGAGTCGAAACCCCATCGGCTCTTTTCACTCTCTCAGAACTCAGAAAATCACATCACTTCTGTCTGGGTTCAGTCTGGACCAGGTCTGTCCAAAGAAATAAAACTAAATACACATTCAGACTGACTTGACTTTCATGCCCAAATAGGAATTTTTATTGTCTGTAAAAGTCTGGGATTAGAACAGTAGTGTTCAAAGTGCTCGAGACAAATAGTAACGATTAGTACTTGTACTTCGTTACTGTACTTAAGTAGATTTTCCAGTTATCTGTCCTTTATTTGAGTATTTATTTATCTGGAGACTTTTTACTTTTGACACAAATATCTGTACTTTCTACTCTTACTTTGTCAAAACAGTTACTTTTACAACCTCTGCGAACGACGACATAAAAGACGTAAATAACAAGAGAGAGGAAGTCAAGCCCCGCCAAAATAAGAGAAGGCGTGACATGGATGAGTTGATGATGGATAAGTTAAAGACAGAAAGAGTTTTGTCGCTGCTTTGTTGCAAAATCAGTTATTGATATAAACTCGTAGAACATCTAATATTGTTGGTGATTGATGCAGAATGAAAATAATCAAAACAAATCCAATTACACTGGTTCAGTTCTTGATGATTCTGTCTGAAACTTGAACCTAAACCGACTTCAACAGATTGTTCATATAAGAGTTATCTGTACTTCTATTTAAAGAGAATGTGGAACCTCAGGTTATATTTTTCGAATATAATACGAGCACAAACTGTTCTTCTCTTTGTCCGAGGTTTTCCTGTTTCTTCGTCAGAGTTAAAAAAGCCGGCGCGTGCAGCACAATGGAGCAGGTGGGTCGGCCGCAGAAAGACGTACTGTACTCGTGAGCGTCTTGTTTGATAAAAGAGCTCAATGGCGCCTAATTATCAATGGGATGATGAATGTCTTTGATGGCGGTTCGTAAAAAGAGGCACCTATTTCGTCTCTACGGCGAACGGGGAAGAGAAGGCGAGCGAGACAAAGATGAAAAGAGTGAAAGAGAAGAGGAAGAGGCGGGTTTTGTCAGACGCGGCGTGAATCCGGCGAATGCGACGAGAAGGAAATGAGACAGATCAGAAAAAGGCCGTTGAATGGGACTTTAGTGAGTCTCTGAGGAGCTGCATTCATTTGTCTCAAAAAAAGACCGCACTCTGCTTTTTACAAATGTTAATGTTATTTTTAGCTCCACAAAACAAGTTTACATCTGTTTCAAAAATGTCACTACTTTTTTAAAATAAACTCTGGTCGAAAACTGTCATTTGTGACATCATTAAATCTATAAAATGAAAAGAAAAATGCTGCATCAGGATCCATTTTGGAGTCTGTAGGTTTTTGTTTTCATGAAGAAAAAGAAATACTAAAGTAAAAGCTGATGAATGAGACAGAGTCAGTCCGGTCTTAGACCAGGTCCAGACTCAGGAGACAGAGTTAGTCCAGTCTTAGACCAGGTCCAGACTCAGGAGACAGAGTTAGTCCAGTCTTAGACCAGGTCCAGACTCAGGAGACAGAGTTAGTCCAGTCTTAGACCAGGTCCAGACTCACGGAGACAGAGTTAGTCCAGTCTTAGACCAGGTCCAGACTCACGGAGACAGAGTTAGTCCAGTCTTAGACCAGGTCCAGACTCACGGAGACAGAGTTAGTCCAGTCTTAGACCAGGTCCAGACTCATGGAGACAGAGTTAGTCCAGTCTTAGACCAGGTCCAGACTCAGGAGACAGAGTTAGTCCAGTCTTAGACCAGGTCCAGACTCAGGAGACAGAGTTAGTCCAGTCTTAGACCAGGTCCAGACTCAGGAGACAGAGTTAGTCCAGTCTTAGACCAGGTCCAGACTCACGGAGACAGAGTTAGTCCAGTCTTAGACCAGGTCCAGACTCACGGAGACAGAGTTAGTCCAGTCTTAGACCAGGTCCAGACTCATGGAGACAGAGTTAGTCCAGTCTTAGACCAGGTCCAGACTCAGGAGACAGAGTTAGTCCAGTCTTAGACCAGGTCCAGATTGTTCTGAGCATGTTTTGAATGGATTTAAACAGGTTTTAGTTGGATTTGAACAGGTTTTAGTTGGATTTAACTCTGTTTGTATAAAGCTGTGATGTTGGGGCCATAAACACAGAAGCTGAGGGCCATAGTTGACCCTCAGGCCGGTCTTTAGACTTGTTTGACTCTCTTAAATCAGCAGATGGCTCAGTGTGCTCCTCCCTCGTCCCGCTGCAGGTTCACGGAGCATGTTAAATACATTGAGAAACATAATTGATGGAGAATGACTTGATCCAGTGCTTTACAACCCATTGACTTCTGTTTATTTTAATAAGTTCCAGTGGTGTGTAACTTAGAGAGAAGAACCAGGTGACTTCAAAGTTTAATTTCCACTAAACTTACCTCTTGACGTTGAGTGTTTAATTGTGTGACAAATGAATGAGCCTCAGAGGTAACAGCGAAGAGCACCGGGCCGTGATTAACTTCTGCATAATGTTGTGTTTCATTTAAATGCCTCCCATGGATTTGCAGTGTCAATGAGAAAAATGCTTCGGTGACTGGAGACAACCTCGTTTGAACAGAAGTCAACAGGGGCCAGGGTTTTAGCTGAGTGTAAAACAGTCATGAATAATTCCTGAGCATTGTGTCTGGGGTAAAACAGACTCAGATGTGATCAGTATTTGATTAATTTGGTCTGTTTTCAAGCTGCGAGAGCTGTTTGAAATCAGCAGGATACTATTACTCACTATGGCTGCTTTGTTGGAGTATGTTTGTTTATTACAGACATCAGAAAGTAAATAAACAGAGCAGACTGCGTCATGTTTGAGTAAAGAGGAATCAAAGAGTCTTTAGTGTTTCTGAAATGAAGAAATGATGGAGTTGCAGCAGTAAACATTATTTATGACCTTTTGGGAGCTCGTGTAAAGCAGTTTTTTAGTTCAGATTCTCCTTAAGAAACTAGTACCGCTGCAGTGACCATCATCTACAATGACAGACTGGTTGGTTATTTGTGGTGTGAGGACGGTTTGACCTGTTTTCTTCGTGTTGTGTCTCTGTTTTTTCTCCGAAAGCTTTGGTCTAAAAACACAGATCCATAAAGAGGTCACTGGAAACCATCAGACAGCAGCCGTTTTCCTCAGAAACAGGCTCTTTATCAAACGGACCACCTCAGAGCGTGGCCCAATCAGAGCTGACATCACAGAGGAGAGCAACTGGTGGGCCGCGGCCCCAGTCTGGACCACTACAGGACTACATCCGGACTAAAGGGAAATATTACCAGTAAACCCAGAACTAAACCTAGAAATATCATTTGAGCTAAATCAGAATTAAACCACAACTAAACACACAAAAAAACTAAAGATTAAACCAGGACTGAACCAGGACTGAACCAGGACTAAACCAGGACTAAACCAGGACTGAACCAGGACTAAACCAGGACTAAACCAGGATTAAACCAGGACTAAACCAGGTCTAAACCAGGACTAAACCAGGACTAAACCAGGACTAAACCAGGACTGAACCAGGACTAAACACAGGACTAATCCAGGTCTAGACCAGGACTAAACCAAGACTAAACCAGGACTAAACCAGGACTAAACACAGGACTAATCCAGGTCTAGACCAGGACTAAACCAAGACTAAACCAGGTCTAAACTAGGACTAAACCAGGATTAAACCAGGACTAAACCAAGACTAAACCAGGTCTAAACTAGGACTAAACCAGGACTGAACCAGGACTAAACACAGGACTAATCCAGGTCTAGACCAGGACTAAACCAAGACTAAACCAGGTCTAAACTAGGACTAAACCAGGATTAAACCAGGACTAAACCAGGACTAAGCCAGGATTAAACCAGGATTAAACCAGGTCTAAACCAGGTCTAAACCAGGACTAAGCCAGGACTAAACCAAGACTAAACCAGGACTAAACCAGGACTAAAACAGGACTAAACCAGGACTAAACTAGGACTAAACCAGGACTAAACCAGCACTAAACCAGGACTAAACCAGGACTAAACCAGGACTGAACCAGGACTAAAACTTTAATTAAAGGTGAAATAAAACAAGATTAAACTTGGACTAAGATCAGAACTAAACCAAGTTAAATTACTCAGATTTAGATTCAATATTAACAATGATCCACGTTTAGAAAAGTCTGCTTCAAATACGTTTTATTTCTCAAACAGAGACAGGACTTTTGTGTCTGTTTTTAAACCAGGACCAAACCCAGCTCCACAAACGCCTCTTGTTTTAATCAGAGTTAAGTTTTCTTCTGTAGATTTAAAGCCCGTGGCCCTTTTCAAACAGAGGTGAGTGTAATCTGGGTTTTTTTGCAGCTGAAAGTCCTGTGGAATGGATGGAAGCAGTAAATCAAAGCCTCCTGTTGGAGTTTCTGCAGGGTTTGCTGAAAATATTTAACGGATTGTTGCACTTTAGCCTCATTCGAGACCTCTATAAGCACTTTCATTAAAAATACATTCACTTTAACAGCTTATTTAAAGAAACGGAGGAAGTTTTAGTCCCTTTTTTGATCAACAACAGGTTTGCAAAGTGTGTTTTTTGCATCAGAAGTGTTTCAAATGACATTATCAATCAAAGCAGCGTGAAATCTGAGAGCATTTCCATGTTTTCTGTGTCAGTGCAGATGAAAGTGAATGCAGAAACATGTAGAACTCTCCATAGGGAATGTGAAAGCCTGTGTAAATATATTGGAAATGCTGGCTCTGTGTGTGGTTGTGACCTGCTTGTATTTGACCGGTTTGGGGTTTTTCTCGGTGGAAAGTCTTCTCGTGGGAGAGGAGTCCGTGTCTGCTGTCACATTTCCATACGCCGCCTTGCACCGGGGCTGTGCTAGTGCGGCTAATTACGGCGCTGTGTGACAGGCGTGTGGAGTGGGGAGTGGGCCGAGGGCGGAGGGAGGCGGAGGAGGCGGAGGAGGTGGGTGTTTGAGAAGGGAACGTGGTTCGGGAGGAACGTGGAGCAGGTTCGTGTTGACGTTTCTCGGCGGATGTGATGTTAATCGTTAAATCAAAGCTAAACTACAGTAAAGGACCAGGACAAGGACACGAGCTCAAAAAAGACACTAAAAGATGTTCTACTTTGATTTGTTTCAGAAAAATAACCTGAGACTGGTCTAAACATTATTTTGTGAAGGTCTTTTATTTTTATTATTATTATTGATTTATCTAGTTCAACCTCTTTGTATTTTTCTGTCTTTTGTTTTTGTAAAGCCCTTCGAGGCAGTTGTTGTAGTGACTCTGGGCTGTAGAAATAAACTGAATTAAAATTGAAATTGTCACAGTCTCGTTCCTTTTCGTCAAGACCAACCAAGACCACATCTGGTAATAATAGTCTGTTCCTGGGATTAAAAATCTAGTTCTAACTCAGCCTCCTTCACCAAATCTGTTCTAATGTATTTTAGTGCATGTTACTCTGGTTCTGGTCTTGCTCTAGTCTTGGTCTAGATTTGGTCTCGATGGCTAAAAGTCTTGGACATGTCTTGGTCTCGGTTGAAGTTTATGTGTGACTCTGACAAATCCAGGTCACAAGGAGGATTTTTGTCTTTATTTGTTGATGTGTTGATACGTACTCAGAGTTTTTCTTCTCATTAATTACTTTTCATTTCGTCTTCAGATGCAAAAATATGTCATTGATGAAAACTACTAAAATGAAGACTGCTACAAACTCATAAAAAGTGCATTGTATCTTGTTTGGACAGTTTTTCTTTCTAAAGCTATTGATTAACATGATGTATTTTGACACTCACTCACCCTGCTCTCTCAGTCCAGGCCTATTTTTGATTTTTTCTTCACCGGGCGACAGCTTGACGAGTGTGTGTCCTGTTATTTTAAGTCTGTTCAGAGCCTGGGCCCGGTGGCTGTTCTTGAGCCTGAAACCTGATCAAACTGGTGAGAGTTGAGTGAGTCTGTGATATTCTTGTGGTATTCCTCCGGCGAGCAGCTCTCTGGGGTTTTCTGAAGAAACATGACAGTTCACCTCGAGCCGTCTCAAACACGCTCCCCAGTGGCGTTTGACAGTTTAACACTATGCGCCGGCTTTTTCCTACGATATCCTCTGGCTTCTGTTTCACCAGCTCCACTTTTTCTTGTTGTATTACTGTAACTTTCTGTCACAGAGCGTTTCCTCTCAGTGAAGAGTTTTTTGTTTGAGCAAATACGACAACGTTTGAGCAAAATTCTTGAGTCAAACAGAAATGTGTAGGATGTTTTTCTTGTATTTGAAGAAAAATGGAGTGTAGTCTGCATGTTTACACAAAAAACAGTGCAAAAAAGAAAAAATGACTTAGAGAAAAGGGTAAAACAGGATAACTGCAGGATAACATCTACGTCTAGTATTTCTTTTGCCATAAATTTGATTAAAAACAGATTTTTTTCCCCCGTTACATTTAGTTTTTCAGTGTAATCTCCTAAAGTTTATTGTAAAAATGAGACCTTAAGACGTGATCTAGTCTTTATAATGAAGGATTTTAATAGATGAGAATGATCAGTCCACAGCAGGATTTTGTCCAATCACAGCTCACTTCAGGTAAAAAGGAGCGCTCCCATTGGTCGACACTGATGTCAACAACGAAGGAACAAGGAAATAAACCAAGGAAATGGGTTATTCTGTTGAAAATACGTCTTATTTTACAGAGAAACAGCTCAAAATAGAGAAACAGGAGTAAATGAAACATGCATGGGGAGTTTAACGAAGCAGAAAAGGTTACTACGCTTCTGCTGCTGCTACTTCTACAGAAAAAAACAAATCATTTGACTCATGGACTGTGTTTATTATCAAATAAAACTCCATTTTTCCATTTTGCTCTTGCAGCTTCTTACATCAGGGCCACAGCCTGTTCCCTGGAGCAGCCTCACTTTCGCTGATATTAACACCGTCTTCTCCAGAGACGCTCGCTCAAGGTCGTTCCCATCGCAGTTCCTCCACCGTGAGATTGAACCTGTCCCACTGAGACTCTGGGCTTTTCTTCCTCTGTGTGCTTCTGTCAAAATGTAGATTGGTTTGACATATGTTCAAACCTGGGATATGAAAGAAAACAGCACACTTATATCACCTTTATGGCCTACACTTGAATAAAATAAGGCATTTTACTCTCTCTCTGCTTCACATTTGCTCTCTGCTCATTTTATCTGAGTTGACAATATTGTTTTTAACGCTAAGGGGAAAACTAAACGTTATGTGATGGGTTTGTCACCAATTTATGAGGCTCTTCTTGTTTTGGGTTCGACTGTGATTCACTTTAACGGAACTGTACCAGAGTTCAGTTGGAAGCGCTCTGAGACCTCTGTTTTGAAGGGGTCTCGGTTGCTATTTTTTTCAGCTGAAACCAATGAGGAATATGTGAAACAGCTTTTAGCTTGATCCATATTAGTTTAATAAAGATCCATTTGCAACAGTCATGCCTTTGCCGAATCGCGTTCAGACAGAGCCACCCAAAGTGAAGTAGTACAGAGGTAGTTTCATGAACAGAAGTATTAAGAAGGTTGTATTTATTTTGGCAGAGCTCTAAAACAAACGTAATGTGCAGCAGCTGAGTTTCAGTGACTCAACAACTCTTTGCTCTGCATCTGTTACAAAAAGATCATCTGCCAAAACGTACTATTTCTCAGTGAAACATAACCTACTTTCTTAAAAAAAAAAGAAAAAAGTGACACTCTTCTCTCACATTTCTCTGATTACTCTCACTCTTTTTTTTATCTCACGACTGTCTCCTGTTGTCTTTCTCTGAACGCACTTTAAAGGACACTGGTTCAGTGACTCTTAATAAGTTTCTATCTTATCTGCCGTTCGCTGGAGGTTTATGTAAATATATTCAATCCACTGACAGAACGAGAGCAGCGCCACTCCTTTTGCATTTACACAGAACATTTTCACTCCTTTTTCCTGTTTTTTAATGTGTGGTACGTTCTGATGTAGGCCACCTCTGCTGAAGTCACTGAATAAAACTACAACTCTTCAGTTAATTTGCGCTTTGATGTGACCTTTTTATGAGACATTACAACCTTGTTTAAGTGTCAGCAGACATTCGTTACACACTGCTCACCTCTGTTTAATTGGCTTTGGTTGCATTTTACACTCCGCTGCGTCTCTGACTCTAACTTTTATTGTAAACGTCTGAAGTGTGAGAGGAACGAAAGGTAGCAGCAAAAGTCAAAAAGTGCTGCTGAAATTTAGAGGAGCAGCCAAATTAATTGTAGAAGTGGGGCATATTTCAGTCACAGAAAGTTCAACTACTTTAAAAGAAATGAGTTTAAGTGTTTGGAGTCTGATTTTTTAATTAAGAAAGACCATCACCTTCTTAAAGACATGTGTTACTTCTCTTTATTTCTGCTGGAAGTGTACTTTGTGCCTGGACTCATTGGAAATGTCTTTAGAAAACAAAGGACTGGTTGAATAACTTCCAGAGTGAGATAAAAACCAAACAAATCCAAACAGAGTAACTTTGGCTTCATCTGTTCTTGTTTAAACCCTAAACTGTGCAGTGAACAGCCAATAGTATTCAACCTGGAGGAAAGGGGCGGGCTTTTTCTGTAAAAACAGGAAGTAACACGGTTCCAGCCAAAAACTGGAAAAAGAACAAAGTTGACTAAATATAAATTAATTTAAAAAATGATAACATGTAAAACTGTAGGAAAAATACCTTAAAATATAAAGGATTCATCTAAAACTATTTAAACATTTAAAAGGTGTGACCCATATTCAAAAATATTGTGGGAATCGTTCAAATTTAAATCAGAGAAATCAAAGTCTAGCCTGTTTAATGCAATCTATACATGTCTTTAGTCTCTCTCCGTTGTGCCTTAAAGACAAAGGCTGGTGGCTCAAGCTACATGCAGTTTAATATTGACAAGAAAAAGTGCCAGAAAAATGATTTTGACCCTTTGATTTAACCAGGAAAGTTTGTTTTTGGTGAATTTTGATTTTAAAAACATAAATGTAGTTTTAATGCTTCATCTTCATTTATTTTGTCACGTGACCGACTCAATCCTTTTCTCAGACAAACCACAACATCATCAAGAGCTCAATGAATAATAGGCTATAATCAATAATTGTACTTTACTCTGAACACTTTTCTAAATCGTATTTGTCTGTTCTCAAGGTTAACGGCTCATGACCCGAGAGTCGACGGAGCAGAGAAAATTAAACACAAACACAGGATTATAAATAAGGAGGAAGTGTTTTCTATAGAATCATGTCCGTCTCGTTCTGAAGGTTAAAGTGTGGTGTTGTTTGCAGGCCGAGGGCTCGTCGTTCCTTCAGATGGGGGCCTCTCTGGAGCAGCAGATCCTCTGTATGTTCAAGGTACGAACACTTCAGGAAACAAGAAAATAACCCGCTTTTATTTCTGTTTCATTTCTCATTTAGTCCTTTAAAGCTTGTACAATTATCATTTTCCATCTTCATGTCCATTTCTGTTTTATTTGCTGCGTCCTGTTCCTCGAAGCTTTTTGCAGAAACAATCAAAATGCTGATATCAGATATTTTACTTTAATCTGGTTTTATTAAGATTAGACCTAATTTTACTTGGATTAGACCTGTTTCTTCTTGGATTAGACCTGGTTCAAATGAGACTAGACCTGGTTTTACTTGGATTAGACCTGTTTCTTCTTGGAATAGACCTGGTTCAAATGAGACTAGACCTGGTTTTACTTGGATTAGACCTGTTTCTTCTTGGAATAGACCTGGTTCAAATGAGACTAGACCTGGTTTTACTTGGATTAGACCTGTTTCTTCTTGGATTAGACCTGGTTCAAATGAGACTAGACCTGGTTCAAATGAGACTAGACCTGGTTCAAATGAGACTAGACCTGGTTTTACTTGGATTAGACCTGTTTCTTCTTGGATTAGACCTGGTTCAAATGAGACTAGACCTGGTTTTACTTGGATTAGACCTGTTTCTTCTTGGATTAGACCTGGTTCAAATGAGACTAGACCTGGTTCAAATGAGACTAGACCTGGTTCAAATGAGACTAGACCTGGTTTTACTTGGATTAGACCTTGAGTTAAACCTGGTTTTAGTTCAATTAAACGTGTTTTTTGTGGATAAGACCTCTTTTAAATTAGATTAGACCTGTCTTTACTTGGATTAGACCTGATTTTTACATGCTTCACAATTTCACAATCACATGCTCCAAAAAGGAGCGCTCCCATTGGTCGACACTTGTCACATGACGTTCCAGGAAGTTTAATAGCTGCAGATAAAGTGTATTTTCAGCTGAATATGTCTTTAAACAGAGAAACAGCTGAAAAAAGAAAAGCATCAACAGAGAAAAGGGAGGCAACGTAAAACACAGATAAATACTGTCAATTCAATCACGTAATGTTTAACGAGGAGGAGATAATTGTCGTCCTGACGCTGAAGTCACAGCTAAGCTAACGCTAAACTCTAAACTTCAGTTTGGTCAAATGGATTAGTATTTTGGAGGAAAAATTGACAAAAAAGAATATCAGAGACTGGAGCTTTAAATGTAATCGAAACCTAAAAGCACAGGGCTAATTTGGTATAAAAACACAAATACTGCATTGTATAGGCTAAACGCTATTCTTGCTTTTGTGCATTTACTGCTGATACATCTTTGATTTCTCATAAATCTAAGCCGTCCCATTTATGCTCAAACCTGTACATCTGAGGACGAGGCAAGACGTAAAAAAGACAGGACTCTCCTACAACAAAATGTTAGCACAAATGTACCGTTAGCCACTTAGCCACTTAGCCAAAACCAATGGACATAACTGGAAGAATTTGACATTATGCACAAAAAACTATTAGCATTGTGCTATTAAAGCTTGTTCCCGTTTCAGTTTTCAGTGAAGTCCTTCAAATAGCGGCCATCTTGTGCATCTACCTCTTTAAATAAATAAGCTTTTAGCCTAATACCTAAAGGTCAGAAGTGGTTTTAATCTGGGTCCACTGCAGCAGATAATCTCAGAGGGAATCCCTGATGACGATAAAGTCAATAAAAACTGATTTATGCACAGATTAAAGTCAACAGCAAAATCTTCTTTAAACGTGATACTGCTGCTTCCTTTTTGAAACGATATGAAAGAAATCCATCAAGAAACTGACATACATGTGTGAAACAACATAAAGAAGCCTATATATTCACTAAAATGTGTAAATTGGGATTATGCAAAACAAAAGTGCACTATACATCAGTTTTATTGAAGGCGCTAATGTCTTCAGACTCAAAATGATCCGTGTGGAGTAATAAGTTCACGTATGATGTATTCTTCACACAAAGCCTCTCTGCCATGTTCTTTTTCCTCGTGATTCTTTTTTTTCTGTGAATCTAGTCTGTTTTAAGGCTGTCGTCGTATTTTTTTTTTGTCACTCATCATTTTTACATTTTACTTTTACTTGGATAACTCTCAAAACACACATTCTGTAAGAACAGTGTGATTTTGTTAAATGTGATGATGTTTAAGGAAGAGTGTGTTCTATTTTTATATTATTCATTGCACCTGTCTCAATATTTTAGCTCATCTTTGTTCATAATGCACCAATAAAGTGATAAAAGACCCTGTTTTTTCGTCCGTGTTGCAGTTGATGGAGAGTACGACTGGGGAGAGTTCACCGTCGTCACCAGTTTCCTTCCGGGACACGACACCTTCGTGGACATCGTGGAGTCCTGACACCGACACGCCCTACTTCCCGGAACCTGCAGGACGTGGTGTCGATGGAGATGTCTGTCGGAGCCAACGACGTCAAGACCAGAATGTTTTTACAACAGGTACATGAGTTCAACCTGGTCTAGAACTGACCAACTCTGTCTCCAGAGTCTGACCTGGTCTAAGACTGACTAACTCTGTCTCCATGAGTCTGGACCTGGTCTAAGACTGGACTAACTCTGTCTCCATGAGTCTGGACCTGGTCTGGAGACTGGACTAACTCTGTCTCCATGAGTCTGACCCGGTCTAGATCTGACTAACTCTGTCTCCATGAGTCTGGACTTGGTCTAAGACTGACTAACTCTGTCTCCATGAGTCTGGACTCTGGTCTAAGACTGGACTAACTCTGTCTCCATGAGTCTGGACCTGGTCTAGAACTGACTAACTCTGTCTCCATGAGTCTGGACTTGGTCTAACTGGACTGTCTCCATGAGTCTGGACCTGGTCTAAGACTGGACTAACTCTGGTTGCTGCCTACAATTAGACTCTATCTAGACCTGATTACACACTTGGATCAGACCTGGTTTTAGTTGGATTAACCTGGTTTTACTTTGATTAAACCTGGTTTAATTTAGACTAGACCAGGTTTTATTTGGAATAGACCTGATTTACTTCATTTAAACCTGGTTTTAGTTTAATAAAACCTGGCTTTACATGTATTTCAACTAGTTTTACTTGGATTAGACCTAGTTTTACTTGGATTAGACCTAGTTTTACTTGGATTAGACCCAGTTTTATGTGGATTAGTCCCAGTTTTATTTGGATTAGACACAGTTTTACTTGGATTAGACCCAGTTTTACTTGGATTAGACCTAGTTTTACTTGGATTAGACCCAGTTTTACTTGGATTAGACCTAGTTTTACTTGGATTAGACCCGGTTTTACTTGGATTAGACCCGGTTTTACTTGGATCAGACCTAGTTTTACTTGGATTAGACCCAGTTTTACTTGGATTAGACCTGGTTTTATCTGGTCTTGGTCAGTGAGGTCTTGACTACAACACTGTGTAAATGCTAACGCTGCTAGCGCTCGTGACAGTATCAATAACAGACAGAAGCTAAAACACTGATAGCAATAGCTCTGAGCACAAGAAAAAACAAGATAATTCAAGATAAAACCACATTTTTCTACCTTTTTTTGGTCGGACAGAAGTAAAAATCAAATCAAATCATAAATCATCTGAAAGACCTGCCCTGTATGTTTCCATCTGTAATAATGTGTCATGTACTCTCTCCATACTCAGCCTGTTCAACCCTGCTCACTGTGTCCTCAGGTGGACTCTCAGGTGTTGCTGGCCTACTGCTCCCACGAAGAGGCCCAGTACCTGTTCCAGCAGGCGTCCGAGGTGGGCCTGCTGGGACCGGGGTACATCTGGATCCTGCCCAGTCTGGCCGTGGGGAACCCCGACAGCGCGCCGCCGCTCAGTTTCCCGGTCGGAGTCATCGGCGTCATCACGGATCAGTGGAGGAAGAGTCTGAGGCAGAGGGTCAGGGAAGGAGTGGCCATCGTCGCTAAAGCCGCCGAGAGCTTCAGAAAACAGCACGGGTTCATCCCCGAAGGACACGGAGACTGCACCCGAGCCAACAAACAGTCGGACAACAACACGCTCTTCAGGTTAAAGTCTTATAATATTATTAGAGGTAGCTGCTTGTACAATTATCATTTTCCATCTTCATGTCCGTTTCTGTCTTATCTGCCCTTATTCCTGTTCCACGATTGTTTCTGCAGAAATCAGATATTTTACTTTAACCTGGTTTTACTTGGATTAGACTTGGTTTTATTTGGATTAAACCTAATTTTACTTGAATTGAACCTGGTTTTAGTTCAATTAAATGTGTTTTTTCATGGATAAGACCTCTTTTAAATTAGATTAGACCTGGTTTTACTTGGATTAGACTTGGTTTTACTTGGATTAAACCTGTTTTGAATGGAATAAACCTGGTTTTACTTGGTTAAGACTCAGATTTAGTTTTTTAAAATCTGGTTTCACTTGGATTGAACCTGGTTTCACTTTGATTAGAGCTGGTTTTACTTGGATTAAACCTAGTGTTATTTGGATTAGACCTGGTTTTACTTGGATTAGACCTGTTTTTTCTTGGATTAGACCTGGTTTTACTTGGTTTAGCCCTGGTTTTACTTGGATTAGACTTGTTTTTTCTTGGATTAGACCTGGTTTTACTTGGTTTAGACCTGGTTTTACTTGGTTTAGCCCTGGTTTTACTTGGTTTAGCCCTGTTTTTTTTGGATTACACCTGTTTTTTTTGGATTACACCTGTTTTTTCTTGGATTAGACCTGGTTTTACTTGGTTTAGCCCTGATTTTACTTGGATTAGCCCTGGTTTTACTTGGATTAGACCTGGTTTTTACTTGGATTAGACCTGGTTTTACTTGGATTAGACCTGGTTTTTTTTATTACACCTGGTTTTACTTGGATTAGACCTGGTTTTTTTTATTAGACCTGGTTTTACTTGGATTAGACCTGGTTTTACTTGGATTAGACCTGGTTTTACTTGGATTAGACCTGTTTTTTTTTATTACACCTGGTTTTACTTGGATTAGACCTGGTTTTACTTGGATTAGACCTGGTTTTACTTGGATTAGACCTGGTTTTACTTGGATTAGCCCTGGTTTTACTTGGACTAGACCTGGTTTTACTTGGTTTAGACCTGGTTTTACTTGGATTAGCCCTGATTTTACTTGGTTTAGACCTGTTTTTTTTGGATTACACCTGGTTTTAATTGGATTAGCCCTGGTTTTACTTGGTTTAGCCCTGGTGTTACTTAGTTTAGCCCTGGTTTTACTTGGTTTAGCCCTGGTTTTACTTGGATTAGACCTGGTTTTACTTGGTTTAGCCCTGGTTTTACTTGGTTTAGCCCTGGTTTTGTGCGAATCATTTCACATATTAAACTAATAATTGACAGATAAATTGGTGGATTATTGGTGAAAGTAAAAACCCAGAGATGATGTTATTCTCGGAGCTGCAGAAACAGGCCTCTCTTTTTGAAAGTGTTTGTGAGTGTTTTAAACGCCGCCTCAGATGGAAATGGCCTTTCATTATTCACAGCTCGGCGTCTGGTCTGAATCCTCTCGTCCAATCAGCTGCCTCCGTTTCCTTTAATGAGCCCCGTCCGGTCGCCCACATTAGATTAAGTCGTCCCGAGGGAGCTTTATCTTTAATTAGGAGACATCATCAGCTCGGAGAATGCAAATGGACTGGTGTGTAATCAAGGCTGCGTCTGATACTGGCTTCCTACGCACTTCCACAACCACAGACCTGTTATATTTGGGATCATGATGAGTAAAAACCAGGCTTATGTGGATTTACTTCATTTATTTACATTTTACTGGCTCCCGTTTACTGTATTTTTAATGGATTTTTGATCATAAGTCATTTATTTGGGCTGAAGCAGGTTCAAACACTGACTAATATTATAAAAATCATGACAAAATAAATGGACGTCGAGGAAGTCAAGACCAAAAATAAATGCTGTGTGAGATAAAAGGATAAAAAAGATGAAAGGAAATAAAAAAAATCAGAAAGGATTCATCAGTTTTCTTCATAAAATTGCAGCAAAACTTGAAACATTTTAATCTAAATCTTCTGCGAAAACACTTCCAGAATAAACGAAAAGGTTATTGTCCACATTAAACACAATCAGGTGACAGCTTTGTTGACTTTCTTTTGGTAAATCTATTTCTATTTCTTCTAAAGTGCGAGGAGACTGTTGTTTGTTGAACCTGCTTCAATAAAAACCCGTGTTATTTGTTTGTTTTTTTTGTCACAGACACATGTTAAACGTGACGTGGGAACGTAAAGACCTGTCGTTTAACGGCCAGGGCTTCCTCTCCAACCCGTCCATGATCATCATCACTCTGGACCGAGAGCGGCTCTGGGACAAGGTACGACACAGTCCACAAAATATACACGCTAAAGTCCACACGCTAAAGTCCACACGCTAAAGTCCACACGCTTTTCACCTGAAATCCCACTGGAAATATGAGAGAGAGCTCTTTTTATTTTATTATTTTGCTGATTTATCTTGACCTAGTTGCACCTTTTAACGTGTCTTTATATTTTTTATATTCTATATTTAAAAGTCTGTGCATATTTTTTTATTGCATGCTCTCTTTTTATATTTCCCAACACTTTTTTTGCACGAATTTGAACCAATAACGTCTGATCTAAGGTTGAATAATCTGAATGTTGACAGAACTAGGATCTAAACGTGTGCTTCTTCTGAAATTTGAAGCATATTTCTGGAAACATAACATTTGATTTTGGAGGTTTCTGGGTCAGTTGTAATTGAGACTCGTCCGGAGCTTGTTTCTTGTGAGGCCGAATCGATAAAACTGCGTCTGGTTGTAAACTGTGTCCTGTTCCTGTTCTTTCTGCCGGTGCCGCTCTGCTCCGAAGCCTCAGGGTGGATCGAAAAAGCAGGACTAACCGGCGCGAGCCCTCAGCGTAATCTCAGAGCTGCACTTGAACTCATTTACGGCTGCCCTGGAAAGACCAACCTACTTTATCAATGTCACCTCCTCGTTCCAGCTCCCAGCTCCGAGCGGCGGGGAGTGGGACGGGGGGACAGAGGGGGGCGGGGGGGGACACAGGGGGACAGAGGGGGACAAATGTGGACATATGTGTGTGTTTGAGGAAAAGGCTGAGGTCACAAACTAATCATGAAACTGGAAAAAAGGCTCGTGAGGACTTTTATAACAACATCACAGACAGAAAAAGAGAAAAGGTAAAGAGAAAATACCCGATTATTGGACTCTATATTATTTATTGACATGTATGCAGACAATTATAGTAAAAAGACTGTCTGTATCTACTATAAACCAAACATTTTTGCCCAAAGTTCTCATTTATAAATGTGTGCAGAGGTTTATTATTGCATAAAAACTCCCAGAATTACAATTTCAACATATGGGATGGAAAAAAAAAACCCTGAAAATACATAAATATTAGTTATGTTTGATGAGGACTGATGTTAATTCACAAAAAAATGAAAAAAATATGCCCTATTTCTACTGGAATCTTTAAAAGAGATTTTTGTGTCTAAAGGACATGAAGACCCTCTCGGAAACACAGAAACAAGCACCAAGTCAATCTGTAAAATCTGGTTAAAACATGTGTTAGTTTGTGTTGTTAGCGCAGCTTTGATTTGATTGATGCAGTTCTAAAGGTATTTTATATTGATTTATCATGTGATTGATCAAAATGTGCAGGTGTTGCTACATTTTCTGTCATCTCCACCTTCAGATTCACATAATTAAATCTAAGAAGAGTAATAAAAGCAGAAAATATCACAACATCTCTCTTTCTACAACACGCTCCTCTTTATCCAATCATTTATCCACATTTAAATTAACATAATGCACTGTTTTGACTAAAAGAAGCCGTTCCAGTGACGAACATCTGTTAAACCAGTTCATTTGTAGATTATAAACTACACTGGAGCGTCGTCCGATGGAGCGTCTCCCTCAGACGCTTCAGGATCTGTCTTTTCCGTCTCCGTTTGGTCCTCGTCTGACGGAGCCTCATTAGCTTCGGGTTGATTTGACGAACGGCTCCGTCTCAGGAGCTTCCTCTGAGCTCTCCGTCGACTCCAGGGATTACTCTTTGTGTCCGACTCTGATGTGGTTCCCTCTGACAGTCTCAAATCTGTTTCTTCACTTCAGATCCTCACCGTCTCCTTTAAAAATGACTTTGTACGAGGTGTGTTCAACTAGAGACGATATTTTTCAGTGTCAGGTCTTTTCTCTTTTCTCCAGATGTGAATAAGTGGAATATCATTTACCATTACTATTGAGCTAGAGTGTTTTCATTCGTACTAATTAATTTAATATCTTCTTCTTTGGGCTGTTTCCTTCTTTCTCCTCCGAGCTCCTCCTCGAGGCCAGTGTTTCCCAAACTTTTTCTCTGGAGACCCATATTTCAAAAGAATAAATGCTTTGTGACCCAGTTCTCAGGTTCTGTTTTAGCTAAATCTGAAACGATTCCTTTAATTGATTTTTTGTCTTCCTACTGACCTAATATGAAAATAAATAAATAAAAATATGAAAATAAAGCAGTTTAGATTGGACACTTTATAGTTTTAACCTTCTCTGTTTCCGTAGAACAATTTCTGCTGCACAAAGTCTAAAAAACGTTAAAAGGCTCCGAGCTCGAGGCTAATCGGAATAAATCAATAAAGTAGACACTGTTTCTGTTCATCCTCTTCTTCACTAAACCACATCATTCTGAGGTAAAACTATGCTTTCTCTATGATTATAAGTGTTTTTTTGGAGCTAACAGCAGCATTAGCCTCAACACAGAGTCAGAGGAAAGGTTTTTCTGTTAAAACTGATTTAGATGTGGTTGTTTTTGACATTATCCAGAATTAAAAACTCAAACTGATTCGACTTATCGCCTAGCCTTAGTTTTAGCATAATTTTGGATATTGTCCTCTTAGTCGTATTACTTTTTTTTTGCCTTTTAATTAATTTCTAAAGGTATTTTGGTCATTTTTATCTCAGTATAGTTCCTTTATTGTGTCTTTTTGATTATTCTTTGTACAGTGGCTTCTCTGACCATCACCATTTTACATTAAATGCTCATTGACCTTCACCTGAGCTTCTTTTGGTGAACGCTCTCATCTCCTGAACCTCTGAGCTGTTCCTCTGACGGACTCTGAACCTCGTTACTCTCAAAGAAAACCTCGTGTCTTTTCTTCAGCCTCGTCCTGTTCACTTTTCTTTTCCTTCTCGCTGCTTCTCTTTCATCAAACTCGTCCCGACCCGCTGCACTCGCCTCTAAAGCAAACATTCAAACAATAAATTGAAAACAAAATCCCTGAAACAGTCCCATTTAACACCAGCGACACTTTAATTTGTTAATGGAGCGGAAACAAAATGAAGAATAGATTAATGAAGGTGTCTGATGATGTAAATCTGTTTTTTGTGACGTGTTCCACTGTCTTCATTTGTTTTAAATCCGTCTGTAAAGTCTCTCTGAAGTGTTTTAATGAAGCGTGGGGCTTTTATTTCTTTATTAAATTTAAACAAGATCGGAGCAAATCAGTGAGACAGAGTCCAGACGAGACGAGAGGACGGACACGAGTCAAACCTCAAAGAACTTTCACACAAGAGATATTTACCTGAAGTAAATGATTATTGTAATAAACAGTAAAACCAAACTGAACAGGTTCAGATCCTGTTGGAACAGACCACGGATGAATTATTAGAACAAGATACAGAACGAGCAAAAAAAACCAACATTATTTTCAAAGCACGTCCCTTATTGGTGCAGCACGCTCTTAAAAAACTATTTTGTTTACAGTTTTATAAATCGTTCTTTGGGACTAAACAGTTACAGGAGCCTCACAGCGCCCCCTACTGGAGCTGACAATAATAACACACAATAACTAATAAACAGAAGTCAGTTTGGTGGTTTATTCAGCTCCAGGGTTAAATTTAACCTGGGTTTAAAGGAACAGTAGTGGTTTAGGAGCGTCAAACATGTTTAAACAGGTTTAAATTTAAACTTTGAAAATGGAAGAGTTTAATCTTGAGACAGTAACAACCTTCAAAAAACTGAAACACATTTATTTGAATTTAAACACATTAATCCTGTCGCTT
>JAWCTZ010001317.1:0-20696 GCA_036850595.1 Rhyacichthys aspro | reverse complement strand
CACACTCCTGGACACACAATCAGAGCCCGTCCAAACACATGTGAGCTTGATTAGAAAGCTGTGGTAGGTTGACAAATGGCACGGTGTTCATATTTTGCCTCTGGCGTGGCGCTGGTAATGATTCCATAATTGTCCTGAGCGCTCAACACTCACTTCCAATCAGCATCCAGAACGGCTGTGCAGCTGGCTACCCACGCCTCTGCAGCCCGACAAACGCACACTTGGAACCACTCACATACAAACCAGGCAGTGATTTCAACAGTGTCTAATGGGAGTCAGGAAAAGAATTTGAAAAGGAACGCAGGCATTTAATACATCATGTTATCTAAGGTACAAGTATGAACACATCAGAAAATGGTCCCACAGTGTGATGGGTGTCGTAGGACTTCTAAAATCATTTTTCATAAAACACACATATGTACAATTGTTCAGAAAGCTGGGACCAAATCAGAAAGAAGGATTGACTCAAATTCAAACTGTAAACTGTCCATACGGACTCAACCTGTAACACTCAGTGGAAATGAGGCTTTGATGACATTAAACTCACAGTGACAATAAATATCAGTGCCAGTGGTAACAATGCAAACTGTTTAAATACTGCTTTTGTCGATAACCCATTCATTCAGAAAACAAAATAACTAAGCCGCCATACTGACTGTGTTATGTGAATGGTCAAGTCAGGCAGTGTTTTGAGAGATGTCGGCGTACGGAATAATAAATAAAAAAAACAAGTGTCAGTGTGCATATGAAAGTGTTATTTCTCTTTTCATTCAGGTACTGTACTGCAGGATTTTGTTGTATGTCTTGTGCAATGACAGTAAATCTCTGAATCTTCTCCTGCCTTTGCCTGTTTCAAGTTAAAAGCTGGGTCATTTTTTTTTTTTTTTTTTGTCAAATGTTGGATCTCACTTCATCTTCCATTGCAGACTCTTTCTCCACTTTTCCTTTTCTTAACCATAACCTGGAACATCTCAGAGTTAGTTTTAAAAATGACAACGTCAGTTATTACATCGCTACATGTGGGAGATTGGCTGATTTGCTGACAGCAGACTGATGCTCCTGTCCCTGTTGCATGTGTCGTTCCGTGTTCCATGTTCAATCCGTTCTGCTCGGCAGTACGGCGTATGGCAGTATCTGGGTCACAGTGTGAGTCTACCCCCTCCCCCGCTCTCTTCCTGTCTCTCCTGCACTCACCGACCCAACGTTTAAACATGCTTTCCACTTGCAGTGATATCACCGGCTCCGCTTCTTTCTTGGGCACCACATCTTGACCAAATCACAGGCCTATTACTGTGAGATTTTGTGAGAAGGCTTCATCCTTTACCCCATGCAGACTTTAATTAGTCATGAATTAAGCCTGGTTTCATCTCGGTCTCTCTTGAAGGTTACTTCTGCTCAAATACTTCAGGACTGACCTCTCTGAAAGGCTGCCAAGAATGTCAGAAATCCTAGTTGCGTGGGAGAGGCGTGCTGAGCTCCTGGGTTGTGCGCCGCTGATATTCGCAGTGCCCTCTGCAGGACGCCTGTACCACATGTGATGATGTAAGCACTTTTCAGCAACTGCCTGCGGCGACGGAGCGGAGCAGGCAGACGGACTTTTAACTCAGTCTCTCTCGTCTCCTTTTACCTCCTGCTGCAAACTCACAACGCTGTTTCGTAGGAAAGTAAAGTACATGAAAGGACACAAGTGTGGTTAATGCAGATAATTCAAGTTTCGGAAAATGACATTCAAGCTCGGAGGAGTCGGTGCACCACAGTGAAATGTGGATATGTAATCACTTTAGTGCCATTTGTTGCAGGTGGAACATCAGATGTGTCAGCACATTCAGGCCTGAACACTCTAGTCGTTGTCATATCTATATTTCCACCATGTTTAAAAAATGATGCACTGAATAGAAATGATAAGTCATTGAGCTGAAGATGGCAAATAGAAGGATATACTATTACATCACATTATTCATGGACACAAGACCTACTGCCTGTACTTATAGTTGAGCAAAATTGAGTTCCGCAAACTCTATTTTTGCCTAAAAACATAAGTCTGTGTCTGCACCCAAGTGAACCCTGGTGCTGTTTGACTGAAGTAAGAAGCAACACAACAAACCAAAGGCAGGAAGTGAACAAAGTGCTGTTCACCGATGGCATGAAAAACAAAACAAACATGCATCTAATGAGAAAAGATGGAAACATGACGGATGTGGGGCAAATGAGGATCAGCTGTTAATGAAATATTTAGAGAATATCTGTTGTAAGAATTGCTTGTCAACACTGCCAGAAGATTTCAAAGCAATCGATGGAGAATGGCCTAAATTGGAATCAGACGATATCTCTCTGTGGTAATAATTTATGGAAGTCCACTTTATGGTAATATTACAGCGTGTAACATACAGCAAAAATGAATGTGCAGAAAGTCAGTCGAAGCAGTTTGATGTACAAAGCCTTCAACATGAGCATATCGTACCTCAAGGTGGTTTAAAAAGGTAAACGTAAACACAGCAGCCTGTTGATTGGTGTGAAACGTAGATGAATATATGGCTGTTTCCACTGGAATGGCTCGATACAGGTAAGTTTCAATGTGTCCCCAAGAAGCACACCCTACCGCTTTACTAGTTTTGGCCTATGAGAATGCATTTATTGTCTACATCACACATGTCAAACTCAAGACCCGGGGGCCAAATGCGGCCCTTTGCAATGTTTTATGTGGCCCTCCAATGTATTTTTGTAGGTGATATTTTCGGCACTAGGTTTTAATTGGATTTGAACAAGATTAATTTGTTAATGAAAATCTTAAACAAGTTTTTGCTACAAAGCTATATAAACTGCACAAAACCAAATAAAACCTGTTAAACTACATCTAAAATCTGTTCAAGGTCATCTAAAACCTGCTCAAATCCAACAAAAACCTGTTCAAATATAACATAACCTGTTCAAATCCAACTAAAATCAGTGACCATAAACTGAGGAAAACAATAGTTGAAGATAACTTTAGTACAACTCAAATGAAGATGAACTCTCACATTCAAAATTTAATAAAAGCTTCCCAAGGGCCACCATCTTCGGCCCCTAAAAGGATTCTTATTAACGCTCGCGGCCCCTCACCACTTTGAGTTTGACACCACTGGTCTACATTGTATTAACACATGCAGAATCCCTAAAGTAAAGAGTCCCTAAAATGTAACAAATAAGCACAGCTCTCTGAATTTATATCACTATCCATGTAGCAGTCATCTCTGGACACAGGACAGTGATACACAAGTCTGTTTAACAGTTACTGAACCAAACAGTGCCGCCCTGACCCGACCTACACTGCACGACTCGGCAAAAACTTGATTATTATTGGAAATAATTCATTTATTGTGCATGTTAGATTCCCGGCCAGTTGACAGTACCTCACAGTGTCTCGGCGTGATGTGTGAAAGTGTATATGTGTAGTTAGCTGCTGCCTATAATGCTCTACTCAAGCCCTCTGGTTAGTTTGGTGGAAGTCTATATAAAGCAGCTTAACAGGGGCCTTCGGGGTCTTCTACGTTAATTAACTAATTACTTTGCTAATTGGACACGTTCAATGTCCCCCTCCCCCTTCGCCAAACGCCCGGGTGCTATCTGTTTCGAAGCCTGCTTGCATCCTCTTGCCACAGCATCAGCTTCCTGTGGCAGTCAAAAGTTGAATTATTTGAGCTCATAAATGATGAATGGCAAAAAACAAAAGGCTTCCCCGTCAAACATATTGATAGGCAATTACTGCAGAAGTTGATGTCTCCATTTGGCAGCTGCATTATTAATCCTGAGGTGACGTAAGCTGAAAGTGGAGCAGCGGAGCCAGTGTGTGATTTCCCACATGCAGATGAAGCTTAGCTGAAGAGTAATATTATCTTCAGTGGAGTCCATCCATCCAGCGGAATATAGGCCAGGATTTAGTTTAATCTGGGCTTAACCTGTAGAATTTCTATAGTTGTCCTGCTGTGTGTGGTTCTGGTGCAGTTTAATGTGGTGACACTTAAGGTCATTGATTAGTTATGGATTTTGCTACAGAATGGTTCTGAATGTGATTAATTGTGCCCGATGGTTTGTATTTTCATGGGCAAATACAAAACACACGCAATCAGCTGGATTCACTTTATTACTGTTTCAGTTACACAGTTATTTCCACAATAAATGAGCATAAAAAAAACTTTGAGTGAGAGGTTTCGTGACTTTTATAGTTTATAGTGTGACTTTTCTTTCAGCATTATTCCACATTTGAGCCCCAAATGTATAAAAGCAACTGTGTCTTACATCCTTTTTGACCTTTGGCACAATTAAACACACTCATCTCTTAAACTGTCTTTAGTCCTTCCTTAGTTTCCTGGGGTAAAAAGTATTTTTGAAGTGATTTTGCTTTGAATATTAACTTAATGATTATTTTAAAATTCACTATAAACAAAAAGTAGTAAGCTGTGCAGTTTTTGCCTGGCACACAAATCTGATTGCATGACAGGGAGAGGCCTTTTTTGCGGCCTATTTAAAGTTTGGAGTTTGGGGTTAAGCTCACAGTCATGTCATTTTAATACCACAAAGTCATGCTGCGTAAAATTGTACTGTGGCTTTATTTTAAACTCAGAGTGGCTGTGCAGCAGCAAGTTCATAGTCTATGATACAGGTATTACGCATGATATTTACACATGACAATATGAGCAGAGTGGAGAACTGAGAAAACATGCTCCGTGAACCTGCCGTGGGACGAGGGAAGGACACAGTCCATTCTTACGTAAATGTATTATGAATCAAGTTAGACACTATGTCTTAATTAGTAAAGTAAGAAGTAAAGCCTTATATTTGTAGTGTGTAGTGTTCTCATAAATCTCTGCAGTGATGTTCTTTGTTCTTGTTCTTGCACAGTACTGTTTCCTCCTGAATATCACTTGCAAAAGGTTGAAACACGCTGTTTTCTTTTTGTTGTTTTTGTTGTTTTTTTGGCGCTATTGGATGCATTTTCAAGTTGTTAAACCTTTGTAAATTAGACTGTCTCAGTTTTGGTGCTTTCAAACTCCCACATGAACATAACCAATAAGGCCAGTAGCAAAATTGTGGAGCGTCCTTACCCCTCCTGAGATAAACAGTGTGTAACCCTAAATACAACAAGTGCATTTCAATACTCAGTGGTTTAGTAGCTCTGGCCCTACATCATTAAATTTACAAACATTTGATGTAAGTAATAAAGGATGTGTGTGGCTATGAATGCCTTCCTTATGAATTAAGCATATGGTTTATTTTGTTATAAATATGGTCTTTAAAGTCAACCCCTACAGTTCCACACAGGCAGAATATGGTCTGTGTGTAGAAAATGATAAACAAGGTAAGACTTGTAGATATTTTATCCCTTTAATATTGTAATGAAGTGATTGTAGTTAATGTAATGATGCCATTTCTATGTCAGCTTGTGTGTCATAGATTTAGTTGCTTTGTTCAGACAATTTGTTGAAATGAAACCACAGTTTAAGTAACTTCCAAAGGTTCATTAAAATTAAGAGCAAAGTTTTTTTCTATCGTGTACAAAGAAAGTCCCCAAAAAACATATTGAAAATTGTGTCATAGTGCTTTGCAGAAACATTCCACATTAAATTGTTCAGCCGGAAGTGCGAGTGGCTGTTCGTCCAGCCGTTAATAGGTGAGAAGCTCCTGATGTGTAGGTGTCGGCGGCTCACACTCTCAGATATCTCCACTGCCCCTGCTCTGTTTTTTTCTCCTCTCACTTCCATTACCCCTCCTGCTTCCCATTTCTCACCTCGTCCTCATATCTTTCCAATTTATTGTGTCAGCTCTCTCTGCTTTCCCATTTAGACCTCTCCTCGTACCACTTCTCCCAGTGCCCCCTCCTCCTCCAGCCCCTCCTTCTGGAACAGCCAGTCCTGGGTCGGGCGACAGCTGCACCAGGAGCAGCTGCTCTATATATCCGTGTGTGTACATGCCACAGCTTGTCCCCAGTGCTGGGCTGCTTGGGCAGGGTTGGTCCCAGCAGGGTACCAGCCCCTGCCAACACCGCACCAACCACACAGACCCTCGCGATCCACAAAGCTACACGGGGGGAACATATGCACGGCCATACGCGGCATCATTTCACACATATTCATATTCAAATGCACTCCTGTTTAAGAATCCAGTCAAAGTCCTGGAAGTGTAAAGAAAAAAATCAGCTGAGTATGGCACAGTTTGGGTCAGGTAACCAGAGAGAACCAAATCAAGAGCTGGGCCAATTTCCCACATTTCAGAAACTCAATATTAAATGTCACAAGTTCTGCTTGCGTTTAATACAGTGTACATAATAAATGCTATGTATTAATTTACTAAGTGTGAGCCTTATGATACCGACTCATCTAAAACTGGAAACAGCTGCTAATAAATGCTAGCTTGATGTTAAAGAGTATAGTAGAAGTATTTATTTATTTATTTAAGGCAGGTACACAGGTTTGTGCCCAGGGCAATGTTAAGCAGAGAAGGTGATGAGGGGTGATGCAGGGGTGTGGTGGGGATCATCACATTTCACTCAATGCATCATCCTCAGAGATTGGTAGTGGCATTGATTTCGGCTGTTTTTTTGTTTTGTTTCGTTGTAATTTTTTACTTCTTTTTTCTGTAAACTCCTCACGAGCCTGTACTAATCACTAATACTGTATTTGATCTGTTCAGTGCTCTTGTCCCTAAGCTCATTTGGTTTAATTCCACAAAGACATGGCTGTGCTCTTGAAAAGTTATCAGGATTTAGCATCTTATCTTGTCACACTCTTCCTGTTTTAGTCCATCTATACCCCAAAGACCAAAGCTGAGACCTTTGTTTAGACCTGGGTTTAGCCAGTTTTCATTTACACTTGGGTTAATCCCTGATTAGTCCTGGTTTTAAGTCTCAGGCAGGTCGATGTAATGATGAAAACTACACTAACTGAGTACACCTGAGTCAGCCAGCGGGTTTTGCCTGATGGGAAATGGGAAGTATGTCAAATAATTAAAACTATTCTTTAACTTTAGTAAAATGCAGAATCCAACAACATTTTGTTGTTGTGAGTAGGCAAATTGGGGAGAAGACCATTTAAATTTACATGTTACTGGATTGAAACTACGTTTGTCTTCTACCTCAAAAGGCATCACAAGCCTCATACGTGGAGTTTTTAAACTAAAGTCATATTTGCAGTGCCTCTCCAAAAATGACAGAGTACTATGGACTAGGGCTGGGAATCACATTGTACTACATGAAACAATAGTATTTTCAATTCACTGTCAGCGGTAATATCAAACCAGTATACCAAACGGGGAAAGATGGCCCTAGATTGACAATATACCTTTTACGATTTACTATAATTTATTGTGTAATGTACTGTCACACCTCCGCTGTGTTTATTAACCTTTCAGCCAATGGCAGGACTTTCCCATGTTAAAACTCAATACAAACAATATATGATCTAAAACCAGGACCAAGGAGGGATTAAACCAAGACTCAACCCAGACCTAACTCAACACCAAACTAGGACTAATCAGGCTGTAAAAACAGGATAAAACCAGTCCAAATCCCTAAATCCCTATAGCTAAATCTGGTCAAAACAAATATGGTGTTAAACAGTTCTGATTGGAAATGTATAAATCTCGGTGCCACAATCCCTGTCTCTTGTCTATGTCAGATCAGTGCTAATAATCTCCTGGAAAAATCCCGGAAAAAAACAATTTCTAGCAAGAGTGGGAACGCTGTCTTTCCAATTTCTCCCATTTAGCTTCTTCTATCTGTTCTCTTTTCCGATTTCCTTCTGCGTGTCCCGAACATCCATCTCCCCGCTTCGGTTTGTACTTCATTTATTTTCCCCTTCCATTCTCCCTCAAAGGTAATTTCCCCTGTTTTTTTCCTCCCTCATGCTCCAGCGGTCATGTGGGAACCGGACCCTCATGCCTGGGCTTTGCTCTGGTCTTTTTGGTCTCAGGGGTCAGGTCTTAAGGCCCAGAGGGGTGCTGCTCCTCTTGCCTTTCCTCAAAACGGACGATGCGGCCCGGTCGTTGTTGGGTTTGAAGGATGAACAGCTGGAGGGTTGGAGGCCAGAGGGGTCCGGGAGGGGTCACAGAGGTCACAGTCATTCAAAACCTCACTGCTGGGCCTCAAAGGTATGGGCTTGAAAGAGGATCATGCTTCTGGAGGAGAAAAAGAGCTCTTGTTTCCCCCGTTGCTCACAAAGGACACAGCCGAGCAAGTCTTCCCAACAACAAGACCGTGCTCCAGAGTCCCGCTGTCGACATGTGAGGAAGAAAAATAATGTGTGGCCATGACAGAAAAAGACATGAACATATTTTCCACAATGCTTAAAGTGGGGAGCACTCAATTTTCCACTTAGTTAAAGTTGGACTGATACCCTCTGAAAACCTACTTATATGATGCCAAATATAACTGAAAAGTGCATAGTATGAGCAAAAACATTGTGTCTCCCTATAATGGATAGCTGTAGTTACCTTATATAAGAAGGATAGTAAATTGTATTATCTTGAAGAGGTTTAAAAAATCCTGAATCTGGCTCATTTTTGCTGTAGTTACATGCAAGAGAAATTCAAATGATGGCCTTAGACCAATTATACTTGTGAGTTTTAAAATGCTTGTAAATATTTAAGTATGATTGAAGAGGCAGTATTTTTTCTTAATTGAAGTAACACACCTGGATAATGTGAGTCATTGTCAGGCTAATGGTGCATGTATACGCTCTGAGCATGCTCCAGAGCCGGATACAGAGACACGTAAAAAATGAAATATGGAGACAAGTGTTTAGAACAATAAGAATGTATATTTTGGTTCACTCTGCTGCTGACTAATCTCATCAGTTGTTTTACGCTTTGAGATAAAAGTTTAGGAGGAAAAAGCAAGTCTACCGGAGCTTATGTTTATGTGCTCATCAGTTCAGTCATGAATACAGCATTAGTCTGAGTGGAGCGCTGTGGAATCAATGGTTCAGTTCCATTTTGTGCATGTGAACTTGTGCAAAGTCCAGTTAGACATCTTAATCAAGCTGTATATTAGGTTTCGCAGTGATGTTTGCATTGGTCACTGACAAAAGCAGTAAAGAAGAGCAGTGGCTCCTTTACTTCATCCCATAACATTAAGTTCTGACAACAAACCTAACCTACTGAGCTAACAAACATCTGTATCTCTACTGTAGACTCAAATCCAGCTCTGTGAGACATTTTTTTTTTTTTTAACATTATTTTTTTTGGCCTTTTTGCCTTTATTTGATAGGATAGTGGAGAGACAGGAAACAGGGTGAGTGAGGGGAATGACCCGAGCAGGGAATCGAACCCAGGTCTCCCAAGTGTATGGTACCAGGTGAGCCACCGGGGCACCACCAGCACTTTTAGTTTGGATTCTTTGGATTTTTTAAATATTCAATAATTCATTTGTTGGCTCCATCAGACCAGGACCTTCAGCATGCACTGGGACGGTTTGCAGCCGAGTGTGAAGCGGCCGGGATGGGAATCAGCACCTCCAAGTCCGAGGCCATGGTTCTCAGCCGGAAAAGGGTGGCTTCAGGTCAGTGGAGAGGTCCTGCCTCAAGTGGAGGAGTTCAAGTATCTTGGGGTCTTGTTCACGAGTGAGGGAAGGATGGAACGGGAGATTGACAGACGGATCGGTGCAGCTTCTGCAGTCATGCGGTCGTTGTACCGGTCTGTCGTGGTAAAGAAGGAGCTGAGCTGCAAGGCAAAGCTCTCGATTTACCGGTCAATCTACGTTCCTACTCTCACCTATGGTCATGAGCTCTGGGTCATGACCGAAAGGACAAGATCCCGGATACAAGCGGCCAAAATGAGTTTCCTCCGCAGGGTGGCTGGACGCTCCCTTAGAGATAGGGTGAGGAGTTCAGTCACTCGGGAGGAGCTCAGAGTAGAGCCGCTGCTCCTCCACATCGAGAGGAGCCAGCTGAGGTGGCTCGGGCATCTGTTCCGGATGCCTCCTGGACGCCTTCCTGGGGAGGTGTTCCGGGCATGTCCCACTGGGAGGAGGCCCCGGGGCAGACCTAGGACACGCTGGAGGGACTATGTCTCTCGGCTGGCCTGGGAACGCCTCGGTATTCCCCCAGAGGAGCTGGAAGAAGTGTCTGGGGAGAGGGAAGTCTGGGCGTCTCTGCTTAGACTGCTGCCCCCGCGACCCGGCCCCGGATAAGCGGAAGAAGATGGATGGATGGATGGATAATTCATTTGTCTTCTGAAAATCATCACCTGAATGATCCAAACCATCTTGTCATGTGACCTCCATATTCTGTCTTTCCATGGACAGCAATAGGAATTATTACATTTATGTCGCGTCATAGCCATAATATATGGTGTTTATTTTTAATAAACCAAGCAGTGTCGGTACACATCTCCAGTGAAATATAATACGCAGCTGCCGCATGTTCATCTTTCACATTTATGATGCTCATATTGGTAGGGGGAGAAGTCAATAACTTTCAGGGTCTGCTGCAGAGCCACTAAGCCGTTTGCCGCTGCTCCGTATCGAAAAAGCAACTTTTTTTGATTAGTAAACAGCAGAGCATGCCCTTCAGGGTACTTCCCAGACTCGGAGCGACGTAAAGGTTAATCTGTGGTTTATTGCCACTAGCAGTCAGACTGATAGTATCTTTGAAAATTCCTTGTCAGCCGCTATTGATCTACTGACGTCAGAAGCCCGCAGACATGCCACTTCTGCTTTCCCATGCTGCCCGGACCGTCACATGACCATCAGTGTCCAGAGCTCGAATTTATTTCTGAGGCTTCGCTCTAAGTGTTTGTCTAACTTCTGTTTAGGAGTTGTTTAAATTTGTTGATTTGTGCACAACAAATGTTTTTAGTGATAAAACTCAAATAAATTCATAATGAGTACTATAGGACGACTTAGTAGCTCAAAGAATCGGATCATATTGTTCACAGAAGAATGCACCACTTAACGATTTGTGAGAATGTCCACACGTTTTAATGACACATTTTTACAGCCTACCTTGTGCATGTGTAATTTCCTGTTAAATGCAGCATTATACAACAAATTAATATTCTTGTAGCACATCAAAGTATTATTAACACTTTCATACTCAAGTCTATCGTGACTAGACTTAACTTAGTTTTTACAGTTATTACTAGACTGTATTAGACATTTGTGTGTTATTATAAATTTGTCTTTGCTGCTGTAGGTTTGAATTAAGGGGTTATATCCTGAAACTTCCACATTGATCTAGCTCTGTATTTTATTTACAGACAGTGTCAACAAGGAGCCAACAACTCACCCTTTCACCTGGACTTCTTCACTTACTGTCAGCTAATGTTAAGTTTAAAATAGCACAGGAATTTTTTTTTTTTTTTGAAGGCAGCGAAACACACAGTCCAATTTCTCTGCTGGACATGGCCCTTGTGTTCTCTGCTGGACACAGAGAGGAGCTAAAAAGGCCAAAGGTCTGAGTTTGCTTGGTTTGGTTCACCATTTTACGTTGAAATAAATAAATAAAGTTGCTTTAAAGGCTGCAGTGAATGTGTAAGGATAAAACTCCCATGGAACTGTTAAGTCACCCTCATTATACACAGACCACGGCCACTGTGCTGTCTTACCCTCCAGGAATTGTCCTGATTCTCCTGTTTAGCCAAGCCGTCCCTACACATAACAATGCTTAATGTAATAGATATCACCAGGACAGTTACAGATTGTACATTTTAGCTTTGACACACAACACTGATTGATATCTGTAATGCAGAAAGTACAGTGAAGCGCTCTTGTGTGGACATGACCCGTTTACAAGGCCTTTCTGGACGCTGCTCATTTCCTGAATGAAAAACAGTGCAGTTTGTTACCGGTGGAATGCTTATATTACTAAACATAAAACATTACTACATTACCTCATGTGTAACGTCATCTTCTTTTATATCATCCACTTAATTCCAAGTGTGTAATTCACCTTCCAGGAAAGAGTCTTTGATTGGAGCCATAATGTACCGCGTTGCAATGATCCGTCACTGTGTGTTATCGAGCCTATTAATCTGAGAATGTATTTTATTTGAGGAGGACAATAGGATCAGCGATCAGACTGGCAAATGCTGAGCCTGATCTCTTCCCTCACTCGCCTCCTGTGTGTCTCTCTTCGACGCTGAGGCCGTGATGGGAAATCTATACGGTGCGAGAGGCCAATTTAGGCGGCTCCCGTGGTGGGTCTGAAGAGTAGGCAGCCAGAGTAAACACAGCGAATAACGCCTGCGCTCCCTAAATGATTTCAGCCTGAGATGTGAGGAGAGGGCTTTTTAACAGCTATTTCCTTGATGTGATGGAGGAGTTTGAGGAAGTTTTACTCTTGTTTGCTTTCTGTTTCAAACTTGTGTTGCTCTTGTTAAGGAAACGCCATGCGATATGTGACATAGTGAACTACTTGGCTCGGCCAGAATCATGAAAAATCTTGAAATTTATTGGTGTGTTCCATTTGAATTTTAGAATATTAAGGATTTTGAGTCAGATGTTCATAAGCTAAAGTGCAAGGTAAGAGGTGTAAAGCACAATCATGTTTAGAATGTGGTCAAAGGATGGTGCAAAGAGTAAAGAAATGTGGCACAAAATGTTGAACTTAATGATGATAGCTATTTATTACTTCTGATATGTTTGTGTCAGAACATCACAGATCACGTGACATGACATCCCACATCACGTATGACTTCCTCTTGCTCATTTATTTCCACTTACCCCGAGCAGAAGCATTAGCATGTCGCCCATGTATGTGATGAAGTTCATGCTATAGCTTTAGCTGTCTTTGGAGCGTCAGAACAGGCCCCAACTTTGTGTGGTGCAGATTACAAAGTGTGTGTCTCCAAGCAGACTCCTAAACAGGACATTATTAGACATTAGTGTTGTTTTACTCTCTGTTTTATTCCCTGTGGCTCGGTTTTAAATCATCAGCTTTTATCTCAACTGTTGCATAGTTTGATTCACTGTTGCTTTGCTGAACTTCTATATCTTGTGGTCTTTTCTAAAAGAGATCAACAGGAAACTAAGCAACTGTGAATAAAGCAGTAACGTTGTAGGTTTGCATTTGTATAAAACCAGATGATACCTAAAAATACTAAATAAAAATTACAGGCATTTCCTGTCATGTCTCTCTTATAACCCAGCATCTTCAGCTCTTATGGGGCTACGACTCACTCCTGTTTAAGATATGGTGTATTAGGCTTAGGCTTAGTGGGCTGCAATTAATTCAGCGCCTCCAGGGCCTCTCTGGCTTTGTATGAGAGGTCAGACTGGGTCAGGCCAGATTTTTTTCTGAGAGTAAGCAGTGCTCAGTTTGTGTTGGATCAGATGAGCCTGGGCTAATTCTCTCCAGCAGCTGGTCCTTTTCACTCACTGTTTACCCTCCAATGTGAAATCTGCTGCTTTGCCCCGACTGACCATAAAGAAATCTCTTTACACTTCGACTAACCAAATTTAACAATCCTTTTAATTAAAAGCAGAACCGATTTTTCGCCTTTTACAGGCTGTATTGATTCAGTCTTGGCTGTTTGGTCTAACTAAGCAGAAAGCTGTGGATCTAAATTGAGTCATGTCATGTATCTCGGAGCCAAGGCAGTTTTTTGGTGCCTGGCCTCGGCAGTATCTGTGCTGTTACGCCTCGCAGTAGTTGGCACCTTTAGTTGAGTGACTTCTTGGTCATTTGCCTCTTTGCTCTTTGGGTCAGCCAGTTCTCTGTGCTTTCTGTGACCGCCACCTCTGCATCTGGGAGTTGTTTGCTGAATGCTGTGTCATCAGAGCTTTGCAGTCTCTTGCCCCAGAGCAAGCTGAGTCTAAACACTGCACTTTGTGGCTGAAAGGCCATCTGTCACGGCGAGAGAATCCGGCTTCTACTCCAAAAAGCATAAACAGGGGCGGGCTGCTAAGCCGTGGCTCAGCTCACTGTCATGGAAATGCCCCATCTGAGTGAGGCTCAGGGCCCTAATCCTGCACCCTCCCATCTCTGCAGCTGCTTTTTAGGGCTCCAAGGCTGCCTGTGCATACTCACGGCCTGTTTAGCCCAGGGAGAGGCTCCTCATGAATAACGCTCAATCAGAGCGGCTGGCTCGTGAAGCGCTGGTTTACAGCTTGTGTATGCATGCTAAAGCTGTCATCACACACAGCCTGCCCCGACTTAATAGGTTTACTCTTCTATAGATAAGTCATGCCCCTAAATAGATGCAGTTTTATCTGATAGTGCATCCGCACAGAACTGAATAAATGTTTGTGCAATTGGACATCAGCTGGTTGTGTGGGGTTTTTTTTATTTTTATTTTTTTTATTAATCCTTCAGAAGTTGTGAAAAGTGTAATATGCAACCTTTTTATAAAAGTAAACTATATGCATAGCTGATGACTTACTGTATGCAAAGCAGATGTGACAATCACGTTTCTCTCTGGAATACCTGCTTCTGTTTTGCTACTAAAACACTGGAACTAAACATGTGTAAAACAACCAGGGCACAGCTTTAAAGTCAAGTAAGAAGTAGTAGTAGCTAATTTATCTCAAAATATATGTCCTGTCTGTGGTGGCAAAATGCTTGGCTCCAATTGTGACTCCAGTTCTGTGTCCTAACCTCCACATACAGTGGAGTGGGTTTGCCCGAGGATTCAGTTTGGTTTACACCAGGATGGGGTTCTCACTCTACAAAAACACAGATTTGAGGAGGTGTTTTCACTTCGTTCTGACAGACGCTGCGATGTCATGTAAACTGTGAAGATGGCGTTCTCAGAAACAGTAATAACATAACAGTCAAGTATGAGAAACCTATTGGCTGTTGGCTACACACAGCGCACAGAACAACAGACGTTTTTGTTGTTGTGCTTTCAAAAATTCTACCTGCCCTGCACCAGAAAACCCCAGGATTAAAAAGGTGATTTTGAAAGTGGAGCTCCAGCATTACTTCTTCTATGTAATGACATTAGCATTAGCATTCTCAACAGCTAAGTATATCTGTGTGAATGCAAATAGCCTGATTATGCTACTGGTTAGCGCTGACCAAAGGTTGTATGATATGAATGAACCTTGACTGATTTTCAATGAATACACTTAAAATGGAAACATACATACATTGCTGTGGGCATTAGTCTATGTTCGTATTTTGTCTTCTAGGTGTATTTAGCACAGCTTACAGAGCATACAGAAATACAGTTTGTGTTTGACCACCTTCTGAATATAGGTTCTGGACTGGTGTAATGATCCATTGTCCTTACTTTTAACCCCATCTTGGCTTTATCCCCCACAGGAGGAGTCTGGCCCAAGCCTCAAACCTGAACCTGTGACGACCAGCTGAGAGACATTGGAGCAGAAGATCCTGACATTTCATACGTGATTGCAGAGATTTACGTGAGGTAATTATTGGGGCCTTGTCTGCCAGTCCTCAGCAGATCAATTCTTTCAATCAATTCCACTTTTAAGAGGATAGGGCAGATTACCAGGACTGAGGACCGACGTGGACCTGGGGCCCATAATGCTCTTAATAGGTCACTAAAATGTATGTAGGAGCCTTCAAAGTATTCCTCAGAGATGTCTCGTCTTCTCTCCTCACTCTTCTCTTTGGGTTAAAATATAACCATTTATTATTGGAAGGCAGACACCCATTATTGAAAAAATTAAGAGGGCAATATTTGTCTTTAGTTACTTTATTGGCATGTATGCAAACAATCAATTGTGTTTTTTAAAATTCATTCCAAATCAATACAAGCACAAATTCAATTTTCCATTGTTTGGTGAAAGGCCAGATAATGCATTTATTATCGTGCCTGCTATTAGTAATAAACCTCATTATGACAGTTGTGTGAGAAGCAGGATAATGATAAACATTAGTCTGGGGCTCTGAAAGGCAAAGGTCAAAGGTTACAGATGAGTATTTTATTTTGGGGTTTTATGTTTAGATAATGGATAATACTGAAATCACATTAAAGAAAATTATATTTAGTTTTCCTTCAATATACATGTTCTGTAGATTTAGCTATAGCAATAAAATAATCATTATTGCTATCTCTCAGATTGGGTCCTTCTTGTAGCTTTACATGAATCCAAAATTGCTTGTTCAGTCACTCTTTGAATGTGAGAGTGTCTGTCTGTGTTAGCCTTGCAACCAACTGGCCATTGTCCAGGGTGTACCCCACCTAAGGCCCAAAGCTGCTGGGATAGTCTCCAGATCCCACAACCCCTAATGGGACTAAATGGTAGAAGATAAATGAATGACTTTGTAACAACTTTAAAACTTTGGGGATAAAGTAATGCTGTAGCTTAAGTAAAGTTAATTCACATTGTACTGCTTGTCCTGTTCCTAATACTGGGTGGAGGCAGGAGCCTATTCTAAATGCAATTGGGTAGACATACAGCCAATCAGAAATCAAGGGTTAGTACAAACATACGCAAAATAAGCTGTCTGTGGACTGACCCAATTGGAAAAACATACAACGCCTTCAGAGTTGGCCCTCTCCAAAGCTAGAGTGAGGCAATTCTGCCTCACAGCAAGAAGATTGTGGGTTCGATCCCCGGGCCGGCCGACACTTGATCTTTCTGTGAGGAGTCTGCATGTCCTCCCCGTGTTACCGTGGGTTCTCCAGGTTCTCCGTCTTCCTCCCACCACCCACAGACATTCATGCATAGGTGAACTGGTGACTTTAAACTGCCCCTAGTGAATGAATGTGAGAGTGAATGGTTATCCGTCAATGTCTGTGTCTAAGTGTCAGCCCTGCAACTAACAGGCCATTGTCTAGGTGTACCCGCCTCAGGCTCAAAGCCGCTGGGATAGGCTCCAGTCACCCACAACCCCCAATGGGGACCAAGCAATAGAAGATTAATGAGTTATATAAATCATCAATTACAAATATCAATACACTTAAAAACAAGGCAGATTCTTTTTGTTTTCAGAGTCTGATGGTAGTGAGAGTCTGACACTGATCCGTGGCTATGACAAGACATAAACATTTGTAGAGCTGAATAGTTAGTTACATTTTCTTCAGATTTACATACAAATGCACTGTTATCAAAGATTTTTGTTTTCAATGAAATCCATATATAATTCTAATGTTCTATCCAAATTGAGTTACTGACATTCCTATTGTTGGATAATCTCTGAACATTATTGAAGATTTATTAAAGATTCTAATAAAATAAATGTGAAAGAATGTCTAACTTACTAATTACTAACCTTAATATCAGCTCAAAAAGCAGGCAGAATTTTATAATACTAATGTGACAACTATGGGCTGTATGAAATCCCACCATCGGCCATGACTTGTCTCAGGTGAATAAACTCTATTTTCATTCTGTCAAAATCCTTTATTCTGAAAAGGTCACTTAAGTAATGCTACAGTTTTAAGGTGCTGTTTGTCTCTCATTCCATTGCTTTTCTTTTAAAAATAAAAAAAGATAAAACCAGACCAATTTTCCACTAACAAATACTGATACATGACACTAATCCAAAGCTTAGTACATGAGTTCAGTGTTCTCTATTCATGTTTTATTTCTTCCCACTGTTGCGCTGTGTAAAAAGATATATCCAGCATTAGAACAGAAACTTTCTCTGTTCACTGATTGGTAGCTGTTACTTCCTTGTTGTCACCAGTGTAGACCAATGGGAGCATGTGATTGGTCAAAGTCCTTCATAATAAAGCCAAGACATAAGACACACTCTCCATTTCATTTGTTCACGTTTTTCATCATGTCATACCCTTCTCTCACAGTCACAACTAAAAATCAGTCAACTCCACAGTTCAGACATGTAGACCTTTGACTAGAGCTGTGGTCGTGTTCGTCTGAGAGCAGAATTTGAAACAAAAATAAGCCTAACTGTGTGCAGCCCGGTTCCACTGCAGCGGAGTGAGTGCCTGTGTGCTGTGGGTGGAGGTTTTTGTGGCTTGTATCAGATAAGGCGCAAGAGTAGTGACAGGATGGATGGGAGCGCAGCCTAAACCTAGCTCGTGTTTATTTAGACATAGCAGCAGGCGGCTAAGTCAACAAAGAGTGGGACAGCAGCTCCAGAGGCGAAACCTGAGAGCTTAAGCATCTCCGAGTCGGGGGGTTCTGTCCCGGGATCGGATCGGGCTGAGGTGGAGACGCTGTGGAGTAAAACCTCAGAGCATTAGAACACACCCGTGATTGTGTATCGGGACTTTTAAAGACATGGTAAACACAGACCTTTGCTGGAGTGGTCTGTCCTGCAGAGAGGGGTCAGCGGTTCCCTGTCAACAACCCCAGCTACAATTCATCTCAGGCCTTGTGTGTGTAACAAAAGGAGGAAAGAAAACACAAGTGCGAGCCCAACATTCTGCTCCTGATTCCACACATGAACATGGTTAGAACAGTGTGTAATTAGGGCATATACAATGTAAAACACATGGAAGCGCCCTGCTCTTTGACTCAAGTACAAAAACAGAACCAGCTATGTTTAAGGCTATATTTGCTCTAGCGTTTTTAGCAACCGGTATTAGCGCCTAAACTCATTAACCTCCCAGAAATATCATTACACGCGGGTAGTGTGTAAAATGTCGTTCATCTTGCAGTGGCTTGTAGTTTAGTGGCTGGAGGCCCCAAAGCGGAGCACTGTACAATTAAGTGGATGAGGATTTAGTGCCGGGCCGAATGCTGCCCAGAGCACTTCCTTCAGCAGCGGTTATACTTTCAGACATGTTAATCACAGCTCCTGATGACTCTGCTGTACGTTTGGTGAACTGTCTGGATCCACACGGCTCTAAATAACTTCTAGGGCTGTGTCAATGGGAAGCGGCAGACTATTCTCTAAATATCCTCATGCTTATTATCTCTGTTGTCTAACACATGGAAAGATACATTTTAACCCTCTGAACCCTCAGTCAGTTTTTAATGAAGCTCTGACTAAAGTTGTGTTTGTCAGCAGAACCTCGGCTAACAGAACATAGCGATCAGAAATAACATTACGACCACTGACAGGTGAGTGAATAACACTGATTATCTCTTCATCATAGCACCTTTTAGTGAGCGGGATATATTAGGAGCAGGTGAACAGTATGTCCTCAAAGTTGATGTGTTAGAAACAGGAAAAATGAGCAAGCGTAATGATATGAGCGAGTTTGACAAGGGACAAATTGTGATGCTAGACGACTGGGTCAGAGCATCTCTGAAACTTGAGCTCTGGTGGGGTGTTCAAGGTCTGCAGTGGTCAGTATCTATCAAAAGTGGTCCAAGGAAGGAAAGGTGGTGAACCGGCGACATTGTCATGCGTGGCCAAAGCTCACTGATGCACGGGGAGCAAAGGCTGGTCCGTGTGGTCTGATCCAACAGATGAGCCACTGTTGCTCAAATTGCAAAAGAAGTTAATACAGGTTCTGATAGAAAGATGTCAGAATACATAGTGCATTTGTTCGTTGTGTAATAGCCAGTCTGGGTGCCCTTGCTGACCCCAGTGCACCGCCGAAAGACCCAAGAATGGCCACGTGAGCATCAGAAATGGACGGAGCAATGGACGAAGGTGAACTGGTCTGAGTTTTCCTCCAAATTCTCCAGATCTCAATCCAATAGAGCATCTGTGGGATGTGCTGGACAAACAAGTCCATGGAGGCCCCATCTCCCAACAACTTACAGGACTTAAAGGATCTCTGCTTACATGTTGATGCCAGATACAACAGCACATTCAGTGGAGTCCATGCCTCAAAAGGTCAGGGCTGTTTTGGAGAAAGTGGAACCAACACAATGTTAGGCAGGTGGTCAAAAAGTTATGCCTGATAGGTGGATATGTGCTGCACCATTGTCACTTGAGATTGATGCATAAAACTGTTTTGTGTAATAGAAATATGTATTGAACTATGTGTAAAATATGCACTCTTCTTCTAAAAGTCCTAATTCTGATTATAAAAGGACAAAGAAACAAGTACACAGAAACGCTGTGTAAAGCATTCTGGGAAATGTAGTTAGAGCCACTGGCATGAATATACTCTGAACATCAATTATGGCTCTACAATTTTTGAAATCTTAGCAGCCATTGGTTGTCCTTGGATGGAGTGTGCTTGAAAACGCTTCAAAACAGGCCACAAATGCATTAAACTGCTTTGATCTTGTCTTGTCTTTTGTGCTTTGAAGACATCTTTTATGGTGAAATGACTGGATTTACCAGGAAGTCACTTACATATCAGCCAGACAGTACACATCAGATTCTTTACATGTACCAGTTCACAAAGCACTGGGAACAGTATAGACACAACTGGTGCTTACCATTACCAAAATATGAAACATATGGACAAAAACACACAGAATGTTGGATTATTTTCTTTGGGTTTGAAATCTCCACAACGGCAAAAGACACAAGTTCCACAAAGCAGTATGGAGCTGTAGAAATGTTTCTGTGTAGGCTACACAACTAGACAAGAACCCTTCAAACAGCTAATGGGTCTACTGGAAGGAAAAAAGAAAATGAGCAGGGATGAGTAGGTCTCTGCATTTTGGATTAAAAAAATGTTTTTATGTTGCATGTAACTGTTGAAATCCACTTTTTTTAAGACCAAGTTAGATTTGGGAGGGGATCTGGGAGGAAATTTGCTCTGACATGGGCCTGTTGATTGTGGCTCTAGATAAATTCACTTTTAATATTTCTAAAAACAAAAAAAAAAAGAAAGGAAAAGAAAAGAAAATGGTTCCCTGACCTACAACTCGTCTTCGCTGACACCTCTATTGGTGTTTTGCTTTGTCTTTAAAGTGTGGTTCTGGAATAATGATAGTC
>JAWCTZ010001316.1:0-20716 GCA_036850595.1 Rhyacichthys aspro | reverse complement strand
CTGTTTTAGTGTTTTCTATGAAGTTAGGTTTGTCTAAGCCATCAGCAGTTCTTTTATGGTGTGCAGAAAGTGCAGAATGTGCTTCAGCTCTTTAGCTGTGTAAAGACCCTCTGAATAAATACTACAGTATTTTTCATGCGTGTTCATTCAGGATGACCTAACAAAAAGCTTTGGCTTCTTTTTGAACAGATGGCTTCCTCTCAGATTCCTTTGCATCATATGAACATATGTGTCACCAAAAGGAAAATGATAGGACTAGATGCTGCCCTGGAGGCCCATTAGTGCTCTCACCACAGTCTATTGCGCCTGTCCCTTTGCACTGCAGACTCGGAGTAATAGGTAGAACACTTGCCAATTGAATTAACCCTGGCCTGCGCTGGTTCGCTGTGGACGTTAGTACATGCTTGACCAGAGCAGAGTGAGAGCCAGCTTTATCAGGGCCTGCTCTCAGTCTCCTTCTCATTCCTTTGGTGCCCTTTTCACAGGCAGTCACAATCAAAGAGCATATGGTTGGATTCACCCATCAGATGCTCTCAGATCCTGCAGTGCTGCTTTAAGCATACAGGCGGTGATGTGGATGAGGCATGACAGCATGAGGTCACATGGTCGATGTGTGAATCAAGGCTGTGTGCATCTGATGAGATTAAAAAGCTCATTTGTATACAGGCTGTGGACTGCTGTTTATCAGCGTGCCAAAAACGAGGTGTCCACAGATCCATTCCATGTGCAAACCTGTCCAAACTATTCAAAGCATATATTATAAAGGTCAAGGTACAAAATTCACACAACATAGTGTGGAGGATGAGGACAGGTGGAGTGGAGCTGGGAATATGTTATTTAGAAGAAAAATTCAATTTAATAACCATCTAATATTTAAAAAAATATTTTTTTATATAATGTCACGTTAGTGCGTTTCAACACAAAAATCCATGGTGCTGCCTACAGAGACAAATGTTAATATGTAATTTTTTCAAAAATTAAAAAATCTGCACAGATGGCGCCATCTTATGATAAAATATGCAAATAAATGCTTTTTCATACATTAAGTTGAAGTCCTCTGCATCAGTGCCACAGACAATTTAACTTCAGCTCAAGCTCAATGTCGTGGCTCTCGGGTTAAAGGACTACAATTTATTTAGGAATTTGGACACAAACCCTCCCAACCCTCAAGTGTTGCTCAACAACGCCACCCTGGATGTAATACCAGGGAAAATAAACTTTTAAATTTAGCCCAAAATAATAGGGACCGCACAAGTACGCCAAACTGAGGGGACAGTGAGACAAAAGTAGAAAATAACTTTATTAGAATGTGGTTCAATTGAATTAACCAGTAAAATATGCATACAATAAAACAATTGCTCATTCACACTCACACACCCATACACATACTCTTAAGTAAAATATTTTAAGTACACCACATTGCACCTAATACTGTGCAAAGTACCAGCAGCAATCTCTGAATATTAACAATCCGGACCATAAAGAGTTAACCGACCCACCAGCTTTTTAGGAGCGTCGGGTCACGTGAGTCTGCGCAGGTTCGAGGGCCATTCGCTCGGAACCCAGGAGTCTGTGTCGAACCCGGAAGTACCGTAGAAAGTTCAGATTCCACTACGGATGGGAAGCCCCAACAACCAGTTCACTGCAGCTCAATTCACTGCACAGGTGGACAACGTGGGCGCGGCCGTGAAGGCGGGCGCCAAGCAGACCCAGAAGGGGGGCTGAAGCTGGAGGTGTTTGAAGACGCAGAGAACGGCAGAAAGGGGGAGGGAGAAAAAGAAGGGGAGGCTCGTGGCCTCTCAAGTCCTGCAAGGTGAAAATTGGACGTAAGTGCACTGAATACTCTGAATCATACGTAGCAAGGAGGAGACAATACCCACCAAGGTGCAAATAGTGCGTCGCACACACTCAAGGCGGCCCGAGGCCGTTAATGGGTCCCGCAGTCAGACGTCCCGCACTATAAACATTTAGTTTAGTCACCTATACTTCCAGGCCAAATAAGAATCAGAAACAACAGGAGCGCTTACCAACACTTCAGCAGCTAGTACACAACACGAGGCGGAGATGACTCCATGAGACGAGCCTCGTGCACGCGCGCCAGACGTCTACAAACAAGTCTGTTTTTGATACAATGTATAAATGAATCGGTTTCTTCGTCACTCACCGGCTCTAGTGTACGACGTGGAGCATAATCACCGGGCCTTAAGCCAGATTTTAGGTGATTTAGTGCCAATACGATTCGACAATGGCTCTCGTGCTTGCAGCACAGCGTGCAGACGGCGGGTGACGTCAGAGGTGAGCAAAAGGTCAACCCAGGTGAGAGACCCTCCTCTTAAGGGGTCAGGTGAAACGCCATTGGCCAACCACCAAGTGTGCGGGTGCTGCCACATCAAGTTAAATTAAACTAAAGAGTATGAGAGAGGCATGACAAGATTATAAATTAAATCTGTAATTCACTTTATACCTATTATTTTTATCCACTTATCCATAAATCAACAAGGATAACAAGCACATCTGCAACTTTAATTGATAACATATTAACAAATTATTTTGTGCATTCAGTCAGCTCAGGTGTATTGCTCACTGATATTTCAGATCATTTTCCAGTATTTCAGTTTTTTACAAATATTCCGCAAAGCCTGATTTACAATTTAAATATTGTAAATTTACCAAGCAAAATGAAGATTCTTTTAAGATCTCATTGGCCAAAATGTCATGGGATGATGTGTTGAGACTCCAAGATGCTGAGATGGCTTACCAAACATTTATGACTTTATTTACATCTTTGTTTGACAAATGTTTTCCCCTAGTATTCTGTAAAGATAACTGCAAGAAAAGAATCTTTAAACCTTGGATGACTCCAGCAATACAAAGGTCTTCTATTACTAAAACTAAGCTATATAAAAAATCACTTCACAAAATCACTTCACTAAGATAATTAAAGAAAAATAACTTTTCAGAAAAGCTGGAAGAATCATGTAAAAATAGTAAAAACTTCTGGAAGGTCATAAATGAACTACTGAATAAAAAAAAATCCTCTAGTATCCCATCTCAGTTATCTGATGGCATTAGCAATTTTAATAACCCTTTTGATATAGCAAATGGATTTAATGATTTTTTTGTTAATACTGGCCCTTCAGTGGCAAAAACATTGTATTGACATGTAAACCTACTTCTGTAAATCTTAATCGTGATTGTTCTTCAGTTACCATGTTTGACGCTCCAACTCCACATGAAGTGCTCCAAATAATACTGAAAATGAAAGATGCTGCACCAGGACATGATGAGCTAGTCTCATAAAGAAAGTAGCTTCCTCTATTATTGAGTCTCTTACTCATGTTCTCTCTCTGTCCCTCAAAACAGGTGTAGTTCCAAGAGATCTAAAAGTAGCCAAAGTAACACCATTGTTTAAATCAGGGGATTCTAGTTTATTTAATAATTATCGACCTATATCAGTTTTACCTGTGTTCTCTAAAGTGCTTGAAAAATTAGTTTATAAACGAATTCTTAAACATTTGACTGAAAATTGTGTATAGCATCAATATGAATTTAGAGAAAAAATGTCAACAGAAATGGCACTTTTGCAGTTTGTAGCTAAAATCACAACAGATTTAGACAATAAAAATATTTCCCTTGGTATATTTTTAGACTTGTCAAAAGCAATTGACACAGTTAATCATAAAATTCTGATAACAAACTTAAGTATATATGGAATAAAAGATGTTGCTTTAAAATGGATAAAAAATTATTTAGATGAAAGAGAACAGTATGTTTATATTAAGACTCAGTGTTCAAATAGAGCTAAGCTACTTTGGGGGTTCCTCAGGGTTCTATTTTGGGACCTCTGTTATTTTTAATTTATATTAATGTTTTAACAAATGCTTGTAAAAATGTACTGCCTCTTATGTTTGCAGATGACACGTCTTTTATTATCTCATTCAAATTTTGATAGTCTGATAAAAGAAGCAAATGAAGAACTGTCTAATATTGCAGAATGGTTTAAAGCTAAAGAACTATCTCTTAATATAATTTTTTTTTTTTTTTTTTATGATTTTCAGTAGGAAAAAAAAAATACTGCAAAGAGGACATTAAAATATTGATTGATGACATCAAAATTAGCCAGGTGTCTCAAACCAAATTCTAAGGGGTTATAGTAAATGAACAATTAACCTGGAAACAACAAACTGAATTTGTTTGTAGAAAAACTATGAAATCAATAGGTATTTTGAGTAAAATTTGTTTTTTTATTAACCGTTTGTGTATGATGACATTATATTATAGTTTAATTTATCCACATATAACATATTGTAATATTGTTTGGGGCGCTTATCTCAACAAGATTTTATTAATTCAAAAGAAATTCTTGTGATTAATGAATTATTCCAAGAGACTGTCTTCATCTGTACCTTTTTTTTTTAGAAAATACAAAATTTTGACAATATTTAATGTTAATATCTATTGTATTTGTTTATTTATGTATAAGTATTTACACTTAACTACTGATTTACCAATTGTTTTTCATAATTTTTTCACATATTCTTCAGATACACTCCTATTCAACACATCACTATAGTGACTTTTATCTCCCATTTTGTAGAACTTCAATCAACCAATGTGCTCTCAAATATCGGGGGCCTTCTCTTTGGAATAGTTTACCTCCAGCTCTTCGATCCATCTTCACACTTTTGACTTTTAAAAAACAGTTAATAACTATGCTAATTTCTAAATAATGTATAATATTGTTAAATACTGATGTTCCTTGGACTTGTCTCATCATGCTAAATGATGACATAGGGGAGGTGCTTCTATAAGACCTTCGGGTCTTCTTATCCTCTCCTGCACAGTCTTTTTAACATTGCTTATTATTGTTGTTTATATTATTTGTATGTGCAAATAAAATCTAATCTAAACTAATTCCAACTATCCAAATGTTAAAAGTAAACGGATGAAAAAGTTGACTCATTTTTTTCCATGATCCACTTTAGAGTTTAGTGTTTTCTTTGTCTTTCTTTGTGTTTCTCACTCCTTCCATCTCTCTACCTACCTGAGGACTGTTCTATAAAACAAATTAACTCAATAAGCTCGGCTTATTTGGACAGGTCTGGGTCATGTTGTTTTCATTTCTGTTCCATGAAACAGGCTCATCCTCAGTCAGACTCAATCAATATGGAAACTTATGAAGGAACTTTAGCCTGATCTGGAGTAGGTTTAAGGTCAGGCTTAGCCCAAACATTTGGTGAATTAGATGCTTTTATCATAAATTAAGTGTAAAAGCACTCATTTTACATCTGTCACTTTTAATGTTTTATGATGAACTTTACTGACCAGCAATAACTAAAACCAAATATGACGAGATATGTTATAATCTACATGAGACTGGCAGGTTGTTTTGATACTTAATACTAATGATATTATAATACATATTATAACAAATGTGATTATGTATTTTACATGTGTGCACTACTTATTTATCCCACAGTATTGTGTTTTTAAGTCAGACTTAAAGATAGTCTTTTCAGAGCGTTTATTTAAATAGTTTCATCATTAGCTGATTAAATTATTTCTGCATTGTGTAATCCTGTGTGCACCTCATAGCACTTTGTGAAGTTGGTAAAATGGATTTAATTCAGTGAGAGATAATTATCTTACAGTACTCTTCGCTTTCCTAATGTCTTTTCAAACTGAGACAATTACCATGTTTCTCTGCTCCTGATCATCTTTGTTTACTCTATTTGTTAAAGGGATGTTCACAGAGGTGTTTCATGGAGGTGAGCCACAGGTAGTTTTCACTGTGGGTCAATTGAATCAATGCTTGAGTCCAGTGGGCTGCCAATACACAACATAATTGCTACTTCTAGTCTTTGTGGAACAGGTTTAGCCCTGACTTCTATGTTAACAACAATGCAAGCTAGAATTAGGCCTGTAAGCCACACTTTTTTTTTTTTAAACAAGTTTCATCCCATCATCTCATTGGGCGTGGCAATACCCAGTGTGACTGCTGGCACACCTGACTCCAATCTGCAATCTGCTGCAGGTTAAGAAGACTGGTTCTTCATTCACTCCTCACCAGTTTGTTGTTCCTACTACAGATAGTAGATGTGGCTCTTAATTCCTTGTGGATTTTGTGTGAATGTTTGTCTCCCTCCCAGCCTGCCTGCCCATCAGTGACCAAACTTTAACTCAGAACCCTGTCAATAGAGCATTTGTTAATTGTGTGTTCTGCTTCTGGGTCTTTAGTTAATCCATTACAGTACAAACTAGGGATGCAATAATTCTCAATACAACCGTTCGCTACCCCTTACAGCTCAATACGTGCTGGTACATTTCAGTTTGTTTGTTATTGTGTAAAATTAATAGTCCTCGTCTTTTTATGCATTATATTTCTCTTCAGTTTGCTGTGTGTGTAAGTGTGGCTTTAAATCTACAGTTGGGATTAGGAAACGCCTCAGGGAGTGAACAACCAATCACAACACTCTATTGACAACACTTGGGCTGTTTCCCAATTGCCAGGATCCTTCCTTTCTTAGGTGGCTCCTCCAGAGTCGGCTCCTCTCAAGCCAAGGCTAGAGTCGTGGGTCACTCCTCATGAGTCTTTGGAAAAGGCTTCAAAGTGGCCAAGCTGCGTCATCAAAAGCCCCACCCACAGTTTTCCCGCTGTTTTTAATTCTCTGTTAAAAACCCTTAAATGCTTAATTCTTTACAAGTAGGGAGTAATGGGTCATTAAATATATGACTACTATAATATAAAATGCAGTGTTAAGGAAATGAATAAAACAAATAAAACCTTAACAAAAAAATGTATACAATGAAAAACAAACCCAAGATTCTTTTCATAATGAAAATCTGATGTTAGTGAGAGTCTGAAACAGACCCATGGCTCAAAAAAAAAAGGACAGAAACATTTGTGAAGCTAAATAGTTACTTACGTTAATTGATATTTTACTATTTCTTAATGTCAGATGTATTTTTAGTAAAACGAGAGCAGCCGAATGTGATGTGTTCTGCATGAGTGAGTCGAAAGCCTATAGCAACGATCAGCTGACATGACGCTGATAAAATCTCACGTGAATTAAAACTGAACTGTGCAGTTTATGGGGCAAATGGAAAAAAAATAAAATATTTTCTGTAAAATTCTCAGCTTCTCACTTCCTTTTTTACTGCCTTTTTTTGCCAAACACTTGTGGTGCATTGTGGGCCAAATAGAGGACTCAGTCCTTGGGAGGAGGTGGGGTTTGGAACCAAATGGAACACACCTTCTGCAGCTAGTTTCCTGCAAAGGACTCATCCCAAGGAAGGATCCTGGCAATTGGGAAACGGCCTTGCATTATATGAACGCCAATGTAGCCCCCAGCGCTTTGCAATTAAGGTGGCAGCCTTTGCAAAACACAACCTCCACCATGACTAGCGAAGATCCAGTTGTTTAACTAATATTTTGCACTGTAACTGAGCTCCAAATGTATGTGCCCTGTTCAACCCAGCTGCGTTACAGGGCTCCGTGGTGAAAGTTGACGCAACTCCATGTTTTCTGTAGCACACTCATATTCACGCACCTCCCGCTGGCTTTACTCAGACCACAACTCTATGAGAACAGCAAGAGTCTGGAGCTTTTGCTTCTGAGCCACTGCTTCAAGGGCGTAACTTTGATGTGTACATTGGTAGGGACATCACAGACTGTAGTTTTACACACAAAGCCAAGAACAGATTAAGACTACAGTTTTGTGTTTATGTGCCATTTTGGGCACTGAGGTGAGCTACACCAAGTAAAATGTATTTATACCAGCTTATGATAGAACCAAGCCTTTGCACTAGTGCTATCAGTGTTTTTACGTACACTCAGATACAAGATGATAGGCCTATAGATGAACAGTGTTATTGGTAAAAAAAATTAAATAAAACACTACCTAAGTAGTAGTAGCTAATAGTGGAGGTTCCTTGGGAATATATTAAAGTGTACAATTAACTACTCTATATTGCTATGTAATGCAATACATATCCAAATTACTATACGCTGTCCTCTGTGGGATTAAAATAAAATTCTGACCCCTTTATATTTAAACTGTAATGAGCATCAGCCTTGTCTCTCTCCCTGAGTTTGAACTACTACATGGCAGGACTGCTTCTGTCTCCTAAAGAAATGTGATTCACAGTATGACCTCATTTATGTTAGACTGTTTACTGACACAAGTCTATGCCTCACCTGAGACCCTGCCCCTCCTTTTGAACACTTTGAACAACCTGGTAAGACTACTTCAGTGTCTGTCACCTGCTGAATTTATGCAAATAATTCATACATTAATAAACAAACTGACTCAAGGCAACAATTTAGTAGTATGGTATGTATGGTGAGCATATACTCTCATTAAGTTACTGTTACTATATATGGTCACCTGAGGCTGAGTCTAAATCTGTGCCTGTGCTACCAGGCAGCACCCTGCTCACTTTGCTCCAGTCCTTTGTGCTGTCAACCAAAAGGCAATCAGATATTAATATAAGCAAATGTCCAAGGAATTATAAGCTTTATGATTTGTTTTTAAAACTGTAATTTTTAATTTATGTATTATTATTATTATTTAGGACCCTTGTGATTCATTTGAATAATAAGGAATTTAGGGCCTACTTTGACCTTACTTTCTGACCTGAACTATGCTCTTTTATTTGAAAAAAAAAAAAAGAAATCTCCAATATCTATGACAGCTGGCTTGTTGCCTACAAACAAACATACATATGTCTAGTTAATTTAATTAATTGTCAAAAATAATTCATATTTCATTCACTCAGTTGATAATAAAGATGTCTGTGGTTTAAAACTAGATTTGATGTACTGAGTGTGCAGCTGATGAGCTAATGAGTGTTTTAACAATACTAAACAAGCTTGGAAATTGAACAGTACTTTTAAATATGCTGCTCATCTGAGGAATAAGCATTGGCAGATGGATCAATAAAAAGTTATCAAGCAGCTCAACACAGAGAGGCTAATATTTACCTATGCAGCAACAGGATAGGTGATTATTAATTGCTTTGAATTTCAGGCATAACGAGGTGCTTTACAGATCCTTCCTAACAAGAAACTTACTGCTTAAAACACCAGACAGACTGCTACACAAGCTCTGACTTTGAAAGCTTTTTCCATCGCTCTGGGGAGAATAAAGACAAATGGTTAATGGATGGATCAAAACATTTGAGGCAGGGGTGTCTTTTCTCACACATTTGATATTTGTAGCCATCTAGAAACTAGGCACACATTAAAATGTTAATAACAAGTTCAATACCCATTTGAAATGCCCCTGATTTATTGGTAGAGACACTTTAGCCACTTTTAGATATTGGTATGGACATGTCCCTAGCGTCCCTTCCACAAATTATGCCTGTGCACTGCTTTAAGAGTTCGAGTTTCTTTAGTAGTCTAGTAGTGGACAACTAGGAGTGGTAGAGTCACTCAGTCCCTCTTTCAATATGCTTGTCCAAGCGTTGCTTCTGAGGCTGTTGCATACTAAAGTTGAACTTAAAATAACTGTATGTCCTGTTAACCAACAAAAAAGAGAGAAAATCCTTTTAGGAAAGTGACAAGACTTCAAATACAGCACTGGTTCTTGGTCTTAACCATCTCTGTCTGAGAGAATAAATTAATTAATTAATTATCTCATAACAAGTTTGACTTAAATGTTCATCTGGTGAGACATTATTGAGGTTTGATCAAATATGAAAGCTGTTAATTATATGAGGTCCTCATATAAATGCAGAACCCTAGTGCGATTCAGCTTAAGGTCATGAACTGATAGCTAGACATTCTCTCTTACGGTTTATTGTTGGAGAGCAGAATTCATGGTTTCATCAATCACTGCAAGTTGTCCAGGTTAAGAAGCAAAGCAGCCCCAGACCATCACACTACTGGAACCATATTTGTCTGTATTTGACTGTTGTATGGTGTTCTTTTTCTTAAATGCTTTTTACACCAGATGTAACAGGACGCACACCTTCCAAAAAGTTCAACTTTTGTCTCGTTATCTCAACAGAATATTTTCCCAAAAGTCGTGGGAATCATCAAGTTCATCATTTATTATGGATTGTTTTTTTTGTTTTTTTTGTTTTGGGTTTTTTTGCAAAAAAAAAAACAACAACTTTTCACATAGGGTTAGGTAGGTTTGTACAGCTTTTTTCACTTAATGTTTACTTAGTGTTTACATGTTGTGAGTTATCTTTGTCTAATATTTAAATTAGTTTGATCTGAAAAATTTAAGTGTGACAAATATGAAAAAATAATAATAAATCAGGAGGGGGGCAAATGCGATTTAACAGCACTGTATATAGCTGGAAACCATAACTAGTTGTAAATGTATGAAAAGTAAAGTTTTATTTTTGATAAAAGATCAGTACGTAGGAATTGTTTGATGTTTAGTCCCTACACTGAGAATTTGAATGCAACACTAGTCAACAACCTGGCATTAAACTCAACAAGGATATCAAAAACAGTCTTGAACAATATGGTAGAAAGCTGATGTTTAGTTTTCATTTTTGTGGTTGGCCAGAGGATCCCACACTTCTCTTGCAATTGCCATTTGGCGTGAGGTAACATTCTCTGGGCGAGGAATGAGGATTAGCACATCCTCCAAGGGATGCCAATTGAGATCATCCCTCAATGGCCAGAAGAAAGATTTTTGCCCACTCAGTGCATACATTTCACCCAGCAGTGGGTCTCTTTCACCTCCTGGATGATGCCTGGGTAGATTGTGTGGTCGTACATCAGGGAACACGACTTTCCCACATTCTCTTGACGGTGCCATTGCACTTCTGTTGTGCTGTGTATTATGGGTTCTTCTGTGTGGTTATATGTTGGAATAAAGCTGAAGCACTTGTTTTTTTTAGCAGTCACACTTCAGATTCCCTGTCGCAGAGCACATTCAACTGACATTGCAGTAGAGAATCTTGCCAGGTGAAAGAGTGACCACCTGATGGAGCCTCACTGTGGGTGATACGGCTGGATGGTCAGCTGGCATTTCCTTAACTGCATCCTTCACAGCTTGCTCCTGAATGTAAAACAATTTCACCTTCAATTGTCCCTCCCTCAGAGCCTGGTGCTGTGGGCAGGGATGAGCAGTATTTCAAATACATGTATTTAAATTATGTATTTGAAATACAAAATACTATTTGTACTTTGTTTAATTAATGAATTTTTTTTAAAGACTTTGATTTTAGAAACAGAACTTTACATGAAAGCAAACAATATAAAAGAACAAATATAAAAGTTACTATACTTGATGGCCAATTTCACTTTTATTTTGTGTATTTTAAAAATACAAAATACTGTTATTTGTATTTAAATAAATTTTTCCATTTCTATGTATTTATGCCCATCTCTGTGCTGTGGGGATATCAACCCCTTGGCTGACAGCCTGTTGGCCCTCCTTCAATGTGCCGCCCACACCATCTGGGGCATTTTTGCCATGGCTAGCCTCGAAGTAGTTCCAGGTTCCTCTCGGAAAACCTGAACAAGACAACATCCCCTGCCTCAGACCCTCCATCAGGGTAAGGAGAAACTCAAAAAACCCAGCCGGGGAAAAAGAGAAACCTTAGGGAGAACCACAGAAGGAGGGATCCACTCCCAGGACGGACAGGCCATGCAATAGATGTGTCCAGGACACTTACTAACAAATAGTCCATTATATGTACAATTCATCTGAGTAGGAGGAAATGCGGTCAGGAGGGGTCCATGGGTTGGGACAACATCACAGATGGGCCATAGCTAAGGTCCAGTCATCACTGGGACGTCTAACAGCAGCTGGACATCTGGGAAGAGCAACAACTTGTGAACAGTAAAGAACTAAGCAGAAATAAATAATATTGTGATGTCAGAGGATAGAAGCTCAATGTGTTCCTTCCTCATCGTGTAGGCTGAGAGAAATCACAGCTAATCTATATATCCTGACCATAAGCCCTATCAAAAAGCCTAACCTTAAATATAGAGACTGTGTCTGCCTCTTTAACGTGAGCTGGGAGCTGATTCCATAAAACAGGAGCTTGGTAAGCAAAGACTCTACCTCCCATTGAACTTTTGGAAACTCTAGGGACGACTAGTAGCCCTGCATTTTGAGAACAAAGTGCCCTGTTAGGACGGTACGGCACTGTGAGGTCTCCGAGATAGGACGGGGCCCTCCAAATGAGGGCCTTATAAGTGAGGAGAAGGATACTGAACCATATGCACTGCTGTCCGGACCTGGAAGCATTGACTGTGTTGTATGAACCCTTTTACCTGCCGCGAGAGTCATCAGTAGTACTCATTACTGCTGTGTAAATACCACCAGATGCTAAAGCTAGTATAGCTCTGGCACTGTTGCATGACGTCATAAACAAACAGCAACAGGCTTATCCTGAAGGAGTGCACATAGTTGCTGGGGACTTTAACAAAGTGTGTTTAAGGACTGTGCTCCCTATATTTGTACAGTATGTACAGTGTGAAACCAGGGGAAAGAACACACTGGACCGTGTTTATTCCAACTTACGAAATACGAATACAGAGCAGTGCCCCTGCTACATCTGAGCCTGTCTGACCACCTCTCACTGCTCTTACTCCCAGCATACACTCTGCTGATTAGACAGTCAAAGCCAGAAAAGAGGACAATTAGAACCTGGCCAGCGGATTCAACTTCAGGACTGTTTTGCACACACAGACTGGGGCATTTTTGAGAACCAGGACGTGGGGGAATACACAGAGACTGTGCTATGCTACATTAAGATCTAAACAGAAAATGTGACCGCTGACAAAATCATCTCGGTCTACCCCAACAACAAACCCTGAATGAACAGTAACGTACAGTCACTACTGAAGGAACAGAACTCTGCCTCCAGGTCCGGAGGCAGCTAAAGGACAAAAAAAGAGGACCATCTTCAACTAAACAATCCATCGGCAGGTCTGGCAGGGACTACAACATCTCACCAACTACAAGGGCAGACCACCAGCGGCTGTTGGAGCTGAGGTTGAGCTGGTAGAGAAGCTAAACCACCCAGTTTGAGCGAACACCACACCAAGTTACACTGCCTCCTCCCTCCACCACAACGCACACTCTCATCTTACATGAACACCAAGTGAGACGTGTGCTGAGGGCAGTGAATTGGAACAAAGCAGCTGGGCCAGATGTAGTGCTAGGAAAGACACTGAGGGCTTGTGCAGACCAACTCTCAGGGGTCCTCACAAAGATTTTCAACACCTCCCTGGCACAAGAATCCATCCCCACTTGTTTAAAGTCTGCCACAATTGTCCCCGTCCCTAAGAAACCTGTAGCCAATAGTCTCAACAACTACAGGCCTGTAGCCCTCACTTCAGTTGTCATGAAATGCTTCGAAAAAACTGACCGCACAGAACATAAAGGCCAGCCTCCCTTCCAGATTTGACCCCCACCAGTTTGCCTTCAGAGTGAACAGGTCGACAATGGATGCAATAAACACAGCCCTCCGTACTGCACTATGTCACCTGGAGCAGCCAGGAGCTTATGTCAGACTGCTGTTTATTAACTACAGCTCAGCATTCAGTGCAATCATACCTGGCATACTGGTGGATAAACTGCTGCACCTAGGGTTCCCCCACTCTACCTGCACCTGGATTTTGGACTCCCTCATTAACCGCCCTGTCAGAATTAGTTCCCATTCCTCCATCACCATCACACACAGCACTGGCTTCCCACAGGGCTTTGTGCTGAGTCCCCTGTGCTGCTCCCATCCACTCATCCAATACCATCATTAAATTTGCTGATGACACAACAGTGGTCAGCCTAATAACAGGAGGGGTTGCCGACCCCTGCTGTATGTGAACATTCATACATCTCTAATCATGCGAACTTATTTAATATTTATGGTCATCTGTGAGTTCCTGTATTTAGAGAGGTACTAAAACTGTGCAATTTTATCTACAACCCATTTTAGTTACAATGATAACCAACCAACAAATCAAAAGCAACAAGAAAGCCCTTTATAACTTACTTACTAGTTCATACAAAGTGGACATGTTTCAGAGGTGAATGATGCGTTATTGCTGCTCTAGTGCGGTGCCTGCTGCATGTTCTAACGAGAAAGAGCGTGACTGGAACTTGTGGTCCATTCACTGACCCTCGGTCATCGCAAATTTGTTTAATAACATTATGGACGCGTCAATTAACTAACAGATTACACATGGGGTAGCCACTGAGGTGGCCAATAAAATTCCCCTGGGGTGCCACTGTGTAGCTACAGCTGCTGTGGGGCAGACTGACAGAGACAATGACACTCACACAGATATACACCAGTGCTATGGCTCTGGAGGAGGCAAGGTTTGGTAAAGTGTCTTACCCACAACAACATGAATCAGACTGCCAACTGTTGCTCATTGTAGTACAGAAGTTAAAACAGTGACATTGTTCTTTGTCTATATGGGATTGGAAATTTGATTTACCTGTTTATCTTATTTTATTGAAATCATATAGACCCTCTACATACAATGCTGATGAAATTATGTTTTTAACAAAATGCCTTCCAAAGAGTGTGTTGTCAGTCAGTTTATTAAAACCCCTCAAGCAAGTTTAACACAGTAAAGGATAAACAATGTTTTGCCTTGATTCTGTCTCTGTTTTGGCCTGATTTGGGTGCTAGCCAGCAAGAATATCACAACATAAACTAACACAAACACACGCACGCACGCACGCGCGCACACACACACACACACACACACACACACACACACACACACACACACACACACACACACACACACACACACACACACACACACACAGTTATACACATACAATGCTCCTATTGGTAACTTTTGCCAGCCCGGCCAATATTTTGGCTAAAATCTGTGCTCACTCCACCCAAGTTAATAGCAATTTATCTGTATATATTTTAATATTTTTTCTGAAAACAGTTTTAAGTTATGATTTACCTCCAATGGCAGACGGTGAGCTGCCAGTGGTGGCCCAACATGGGCATAGACCCCACTGTGGCAGGAGTCCCTTATTTTTTTGAAGTGAAGGCAGCATCCCGAGTTAGATAACTCTGTCAGCCAAGTCAAGTATCATGTCACAAAAGCATCTGTAAAATACTAAACAATTTCTGAAAAGTGGAAACAAGGCCAGAGCAAAGTGCTTGACTGCGACTGGACAAAGTTATTTTCCTCCGCATTTGTGTTTCTCTCTATATTAAATCATAGACATATTTTGATATAAAAATTATATTATTGTACTTAGCAACTGGTACAGCTCTCTAGATTTTTCATTTTTGAAGTAAAAAATAAATAAAAAAATACAGAGGTAGAATCACACTTTCACACCCCCAGACATCACATCCAGGTTTAGTCAGTTTCTTGACGTAGTTAATGGCTTCACACCAAATTTTAGAATTCTTTTAAAATCTGATTGATACCTTAAAGAAACACCACACAGTTTATGTGTCTGACACAAACTCAATGGCCTCTTGTGCACACCAGTTTGTCCCACACATGTCCATAGCCCTGTCATATGGAAGCAGTTCTTCTGAAGTGAATGTTCAGTGAACCCTGTCTGGGTGTATCCATTTGCAAAGCTTGGTACTGCCCCCTGCAGGACAAACCCCTGAGTGACACTGATGGAACCCTCCTGTCTCTGGTCTTAATTTATAAATTTGTTATAAATGACAATCATGCATATTTAAATATAATAACGACTTTATTGTAACTATTTGCAGGGATTTGTTACATTTTTGGAAAGGTAAATCTTTTATGTAATCTTTAATGTGATCAGTTTTATTTTATTTTTAACTATTCAATGTATCTTAATTAAGTCATGTAATGTAAGTGTTGCACAAATAATTTATGCAATAAAATCTAAAAAATTTAGATGTATTTTTAATTATAGTAGAAGTAACTATGTTTATCTCACCATATTAAACGAAGCTCCCTGTCTGTAAACTATACCATGGCTGGTTCATGCATAAAAAAGTATAGGGAATTTTTTTTTTTTTTTTTTTTCATTTTTATTTGTTTTACTTAGGGACTAAAAAATTTGCATAGGTGAAGATTTAGAATGAGTATTTAGCATATAGCATTTATCAGTGACTGTCCTGGACACATGTATTGCACGGCCTTGTGAGTGGATCCCTCCTTATGTGGTTCTCCCTAAGGTTTCTCTTTTTCACCAAATGGGTTTTTTGAGTTTTTCCTCCCCCTGTTGGAGGGTCTAAGCATCACAGAAGATGTTGTCTAGTTCATCCTGTTTGCATATTTACTGTCTTTTGTTTTTGTTCAGCCCTTTGAAGCAATTGTTGTGATATTGGGCAATATAAATAAAATTTTATTAAATTGAAGTGAATATAAGTCTGAGTCTCTCTGACTCCTTCTGAGCCTGGACGTATATATTATGTAGATACATAAATCCTTTATGGGAGGTGGACTATGGTGGACGGCCAACAGATGGGAGTAAAGCCCTTTTTAAACTATGAGCTGTCTGGCTTTCTGATAGTGGCAGTAAAAGTCGAGTTTAATCATAAATCTATAATACATGTTTAGATCAGGGCTTTAATTTAACATTTTTGACATGTAATAAAAGAAACTGTGGGCAGGCAAGCCCAGAACAGGTCATCTGAAAGTGTTTCGATTTCCTGCTCCTACATACTGTCAAGCGCCTTTGGACACTTTTGTGGGGTCGCGGGTGGCTGGAGCCTATCCCAGCTGCTTGTATAATTCTGGTAAAACCAATGAGCAAATCTCATATGTCCATTCACCTTTGGTGACCTAACGCTTTCTTTTATAATCTGATTAATTTTCAACTAATAAGTTTTTGATGATTTGATTGAGTTTGATGACACCAGTTATACTTTGAGGACTTATGCATGGTGAGTCATAATAAGAGATTTGATAAACCAATACTATTGGCCACTTAATGTAAGAATAGATACATGTCTTTATAGACTGGCTGTAAATATGAGTTCATTATATCATAAGATTCCACACACATAATTATGAGCTCATTTATTTGTACAAATTCAATAAAAAAAAAAAACTATACACTATCATTTACCAGACAAATACCTGATTAATAACTTGTTTTACAATAAAACTGATCATCATCATAAATCATAGTCTGAAAAAGAACTGTTCTAAACAATAAAAATGACAACATACATAATATCCAGCATGAATCAAAACTACATTATTTAAAATGTTAGTTTTGTTATTAGTAAAGTTAAGGCACATAATGTAAATTTCACTTTTACTGTCAATGGCACAGATATGGTTTGTTTGTAGACAACTTTGATCTTGTTACTGTATTTGTTAATGCAGTGTTATAGCAGCTTTGTGTGTGGCCAGTTAATGCTAAATAATGTTAAATATATTTTGCCGTCTCTCTATTTTACCAGACAAATAGCTGCAGTAGTTGTTGTAGAATATGTGGCAAAAATGGATAAAAATATTATGCTATCCTTAGCATAAACATTTTATAAAAAGAACACAACACAGGTTCATGCATCACTGTCCAAGCGTTTCATAGCAACTACTCTGGGCGAGAACAGGATTTGACAAGAGCAAACATGACATATGCAACTATCTATATTTAAAAACAAAGCAATTTTTCCCAGATTTACGCTTAAAATACAATGAGGATTTATCCAAAATATGTGTTGAGGTTATATTTTATCTGGGTTTGGTGTTGATGTCCTGATTTTAGAAACAATGGCCACTTTATTACTGCTGCTGCTTATCTTATGCTAAAACACAAATTTAACACGCTGCTGACGTCTAAATACAGTCTTCTAATTATAAATATTGCATACAGTTTTTTATTATGCTGGAATATTCAATATGGTTGTTGAATACTGTGATAACAGCTCTTGCAATATATGAAATTCCAGTTCAAGTTTTTAAACTATACCAAAGAAAAACAAGGCTCCAGTGCTAACTGACTAATTCATTCATTTCAGTTTGTCTATGCAATATCAAATGGCCAATAACCTGATGCAAACCCCCACTCTACGACACCTGACTTTGTACTGGATAGCCCCTTCCTTGACATACCGTATTTTCCGGACTATAAGCCGCTACTTTTTCCCACGCTTTGAACCATGCGGCTTATACAGAGATGCGGTTTTTCTATTTTTCTTCAGCCCCCGGGGGGCGCTCTAGCAGGAAGTGCAAAAACGAGACTGGCAGCGGTAGTACAAACAAGAAAGCACCAGTTTTTATTCTTAGCACATGCAACCCAAGACGCACAACAGCAAAATACGGTAATATTTTTACACCCTCATCCCCTCATAATGGGAAACAAATGAAGTGACAGTGGTTTGGTGTTCAGTAGTTTCAATGCTCAGGAGGAAGATGAATAGTGACTTGTGGTTTCAGTGCACGGAGAAGAAGGAAGAAAAAAGTGACAGTGGTTTGGTGTTCAGTGGTTTCAGTACGCAGGAGGAAGAAAAATAAAGCAACTTGGTTTTAGTGCACAGGAGGAAGATGAATAAAACCATCAATGACTTTTCTGTTTTGTTTGATCAGCACTTTACTGCCGTGTTACTGGCACTGTTCGGAAACAATCAGTTCAGGTATATGAATAAACACTTATGGTACAAAATCTTTCTATGTAAATCTTATTTCTCAGCCTGAATATCGGCGGCTTATAGTCTGGTGCGGCTTATATGTGACAAAATATATATTTCTTCTAAATTTTAGTGGGTGCAGCTTATATTTAGGTGCGCTCTATAGTCCGGAAAATACGGTACTTCGTGCCACCTGTGTGACCCACTCAATAAATAACAGCAAAAGTGAAAGCAGCATCTACAGTTTTATACATTTCCAGACTACAGACAGCGCCACACTGTCTGTAGCATTAGTCCAAAAGTCCAAGCACCAGTCCTAACATCCCAATACTGTAGGTCGGGAGGGCAGTAGACCGAGACAGGCGCTGACAGCCACTCAGCAGGTATTCCACCCGGGACCAGGAGCCATTATTGGATAAAGGTTCCACACCCAGAGTCCAGCACATCAAATTATAGACATCTACAGCTCGAATGGGGGCTGCCTGGACATTCTGTTTGAAGTCTGCAAGAGACAAATAACTCAATGTGCTGCAAACAGAAACAGTATTTTAATATTCCTATTAGCATAAGCTCTAGACTGTCTCCCAATGGTTTCACAATGATATTACATTATTAATAAATTTGGCACATACTGTTAAAATGGGATTGTTACCTGGTCCAGCTGCCAGAAAAAAGCCTCTCATATCGAGGAACTCATTGTCATAGCCATGCCAGCCATTCTGCCATCCCACTGCTGGACCACTGTCGTTTTTCCAAAATGGAAGTTTGGTTTTATTCTGGTATGCAAAAAGACACAAATGTCCAAAAGACATAATTTTTAAACAGAACGAGAAAGAGAGTAGGAAGTACCAAATTGGTGTAACTTGTAAGCCAAGTATAATTGCTAATACCAAATGTGGTGAAATCAAACTAATATACTACAATTCTAAATGTGTCTAATTTATTTGTTGAGTAAAAGTGAGTCACAGACAGTGTACTCTAAGGGTCCAGCTTAGCCCACTGTCCAAAGACATGCATGTGTAGGTATGATGACTTAACATGTTCAATAGGAATAAACGTGGCTGTGAAAGTGTTTTCTGGGCTCCATAGGTCTGTTGATGGGACTGAGAGCATAGAAACATCATGCAGCATAATGGTTAGGCATGTTTTTGCTCCATTATATTATATATTCAATAGGAAATACAGGTGATGCATTTTGGTTTATATTATGAATTTTTCCACTTTAAAATAAAAATTATTCCTGTCCATTAATTCAGTCTATGCTTCCAGGAGTCATAGTGTTAAACAGCAGATGTAAGAACACTGTACCTGAGTAATAAACCAGCCCGGCTCTGCCACCAGAGTCAGCGGAGACACAAACCTGCCCTCTCTGTAGTAGAAACGCTCTGGGACCTCTGTTTTGCTGTAGACCTGCACGTGAGGACCTGCACAGTGATGCATACACCTGGCACATAAACATAAGAGCAGAAAAATAATGACATTCAACAAGCTGTGTGAAGGTTTGCATATATCTAGAGGTCAAGCGATATGTTTTTTTTAAAGGCTGATGCCGATGCCGATATCTTCAGAAACTGCTAAGCGGGTGGCCGATAAGCACAGCCGATGTTTTGGGGCCGATATAGAGGGCCAATCTTCATAAATTAATAAATGCATTTTTTACAAGTGATGCTAAAAAATATTAAGAATAAAGTTATGTTGAAAAGAATCTACCTTGTTTTGTACTTTTTGATGAAGTAGCAATCAAGAGAGCCTTGTGTGCTACAAAGTATAATTGAAACAAAAAGCTTTATTAACAATGCTTCCATTTCCATCCAACTTTTAGTACAAATAAGTAACGCAGCATCATTTTCTCATCACAAAAAGTGCTATCATTTCACTTCCAACTAGATAGTATAAATTGTAAAAACAAAACAAAAAAAAAGAGGCAAATATGAAAAAACTTTAACAGTAAAAGTGGTTTGTGCACTAAGTCACGTAGCAGGATTATTTAACAATAAAACACATTCAAGTACTACAGTGGTCCCTCGTTTATCGCTTGGGGTTACGTTCTAAAATAACCTGTAATAGGCAAAATCCGCAAAGTTAGTCAGCTTTATTTTTACAATTATTATATATGTTTTAAGGCTGTAAAACCCTCACCACACATTTACACTTTTTCTCAGAGAGGCATTAACATTTTCTCACATTT
>JAWCTZ010001315.1:0-20716 GCA_036850595.1 Rhyacichthys aspro | reverse complement strand
TGTCTAAGATACAGATTCTGATTGATGTCCCCAATCACCAAGTTTATGAACAATGTATGTACCTTTACTTTTCAGAGACAAGAACTGTTTACTCCAACATACCTGAACATGACGTGTGAAGTGTTAATTTAATTTATTAAGTCTTTATAAACACAATTTCCTGTTTCTAACAATGGACTATTATCCCTTTGAGCATGAGGCTCTCACATTCACTCACTAGGGGCAATTTACTGTACATTCACCAATTCACCTTCTAATGCATGTCTTTTGATGAGGAGACTTCTCACAGAAAGGCCACCACGATTATATTATCATAAAGCATTGTAATTGTAGACTACAGTCATGAGACTTATGAACAACTCTTAAAGGGCACTTTTATATGTTCAGCATTTATTAAAACATAGAGATGGAATCAATGAAATTCTACATTCTTACATTTTTCTAAAAAACATGCACCAGTTCATGCACCAGAGGACTCACTACAACAACATTTTTTAAGGTCAAACATATTTTTCTCTTGTCATTTTGTCTGTTTGGATCTTTGGGGAGAAAATGACACTGGGTCACGTTAAGAGAATGTATGTCTAGAGTCGGAGGAAGCCAGAGTGCCCAGAGAGAACCCAGAGTAATGGAGGACATCATACAGACTCCAAAGAGTACTTTTTTGCTATGCCTGGTCAGAGAGGTCATCTTGTTTGTCTTGAGCATGTGACTGTCCATTCTTATTAAGGGGCTACAGTTTACCCTCTTGTGTTTTTAGACAGACTGAAAGTAACATCAGTATTTGTACACATTGACACAAATGGTCATCGATTACGACAATAATTAAACTTATTTTTTTCTAAGGGTTAATAAAACAGTAGCCTCAAAGAGCTGGGATAAAAGAGAAACCTTTATGCAATAAATGTTGCCAGGTACCATCCAGTACATTCACATACAGTCCATCTTATATATTATTATAAGTCCTGTTAGTAGCAGAAGGGGTTCACTTGAATATTCCACAGTGTGCCATTATCTGTAGTCAAACAGACCTTCATTATTCCAGTTAGTGGCAGCATCAGGAAGGAAGTCATTGTAAGATCTGCCTCATGCAAAATGGTGCAAGGCGTGCATTTGCATCTTTTACAGTTGTTGGACATCAGAGCAGTGTGAAGACAGTCGCATCTCTGCTGCGGAGGAAATTGGACACAAAATGTTTGAATAATTGCATATGTGAAATGAGTTATGGATGGAGCCCACAGTAGTGAAGCAAATTAAAACAAGTGAATCCAATTACTGTTTATGGAAAGCAGCTGGCTGCGCTGTCGGTAAGTGAAACTCTGAGACTAATGCTGAGGTTTGGGGCTTGTCTGTTACACAGAGGCTGTTTTAGGCTTTCATTTGGACACAAACACATGTTTACAGGCCAAAAGACTTGTTCCATGTTTTCAGTTGAGCTGTGAAATGATCATCTGAAGTGAGTGATAAAGCAGTCACTGGTCTGTCTCTTTTATGTCTTTGTGAAGTCCCTCTGGGTGAAGCTTTGCTGATGTCATAACAACAACGATAATTCGCCTCCATGGAACCGACGGCAAAACAAGGTCAGTGTTTGCTCGGCCATGTACAAAAGCTCTTATCCGTGTTTATTTACGTACGCCGAATCAATTCATCTGTGATCCAGCCAGCAGTCATGTACGGGATAAGCTTTCATTTCAAAACATTTGGATTTAATTATCATGGGGATATGATATCCAAACAATCTGCTTTCTCCCATTAATAACATGATTGCGGCATGGCAGCTAAGACTGCTGCCATTTCATATATTTGTCAGGATTTAGAGATTGTTTTGTAGACATGGGGCTTTAACCAATTTAGAGCAATGACACAGTTTGTATTAAAGCAGATCTGAGAAAGGACGTGGCTTTGTTCCACAGGCGATAACTGATAAACAAACTGTATGTGGCTTTTCAGTAAAGGAGTCAGTAGGGACACATCCTCACCAACAGGGCAGGGTGATATACTACTACGACTTTTGACAATCTAATTAAAAGTGCGGATCTATTTGCTGTAGGTTTGTTTGCTTTATCAATCATCCTGTGTCATCACCATGTAACTGGTGTTATAAAGGGTGATATGAAATGGTACAGCCCTGCTCAGCCTTTGAATTTGGACAGTATTCCTTTGTGTTGTGACAGGGCTGTCCAAAGCCTGCCTATTAATTTTATCACAGTGAAAAATGTTGGATTTACTGGATGTTGAAATGCCTCACTTAGACAAAGATGTACAGGACGATAGCAGCGTTTTATAGTTGTAGCTGTAGTGTAGTTTTGAAATAAAGTGAGTATATAATAAGTTTGGGGCCAACATATTTGCTTGTCTATATAACGTACACTGCTGTATCATGACGTGTAATGTAGAGAATAAGGTTTAGTCTTGTAACCTGTGCAGTTAGTGGGGTTTCTTGCTTTAGGCTTGTGCCAGTCGAGGAGTCAACATGAGGAAAAGGAAACAGGCCAAAGCCCATGTGTGACTGATATCTGGAGTACTTGTACAATGAGGAAACAGAAGGCCACTGCAGCGTGTTACTTTCCAGATAAACTGTACAGGGCGTGATGTTCTAAATTAAGCCTCTGTTATAGTGTACAGTCAGAGTTCTGGCACTTATGAAGTGTTTCTAGATGAAGAGTGTGCACCAGAGGGTGACACTGTGGAAAGCGGAGTTTATTTTGGCGCCTGCTTCTGATTGAGTTTGTTGTTTAATGAAGGTAGTGAAGTGTGGCTGTGGGCTAATTGTCTGCAGTGTGTTTGCAGTTTGCAGAAGTACTGCAAGGCCCGCAAAGGTCTCAGAATGTCTGTGCTCAATAAAATATTTGTTAGTTGTAGACCAAACTAAACGAGGAAATGTTTATTATGCATTTTTGATGTGTTTGACACTTCCAAATTGAAATATAATGATTACGGCTCTACTGTTTTGAGTTGAGTGGTGAGCTTCAGCAGAACTGACCCTCACTTGTCCTTAATGTGACTCAAACTGGAGATTCTGTTAAAACATGGTCTATTAGAACATCATAGCATTGGTGTGACAGGACAGGCAATCACCAAAGGCTTGTCAATTGTAATTCAGAGTTCTGGGTTGACTTCTTGAAGATGTACTTGAGGTAAATAAATAGAATGATTTGTTAAAACTTTTAAAAGACACTAACTGCTGTCTAACACTTTATTTTGTTGCCTTTAATGCAGTGCAGTTAAAGTGCTATGTGTTTCTTCCTAAAAAGCTGCCTGGGAGCTATGTGCCTATAGTGTGGCCCTGTTGGGATATATTGGGAGTTTAACACAGTTGATGTATTATAATGGGAATACTGTAAGTGGAAGAAGATGTAAAATTAAGAGGAATTGTTAAAATTCAGTTGGTTGGAACAGTTTTGGGTCTGACATGGGGTACACTTCAGACAATCACCCACTATCTACAGGGCTAACACGCAGAGGCATAAGCTGACAGACGGCCATTCACTCTCACACTGATTCTCTATGAGAGAGTTTTTGAGGAGTGGGAGAAGGCACAATCACACAAGGAGGACAGACTCCACATAGAAGGGTCAAACCAATGAACTCCTTTCTGTGAGACCACTGTGGAACCTAAAAAGTAAGGAGAGGACAGGATGGAGCAGTGGATATATATGGGTATATTATGGTTTGCTAATGAGAATGTTCTTTCTGTTCCCAAAGACAAATGATACATACAGACTAGTTGAGTGTTGTGTGTGAATTAGCACTGGGACACATCCTGACCACATGTGTCCAATTAGAGCTCAGTAAACTGGACTGGCAGGTACTGACTCTCATTACAGTTCCTGAACGGCTGCCGATGGGCTTTCCTATGAAGTCTAATTATATAGTGAGACACGAGTAATTGCAATAATAAGTAATTTGTTTAGATTATGCAGAAGTTGGTCCAGCTGTACAACATCTGTTTTGATCTTGTGGTTTTGTTACTTTACATGGTATTGTGAGGCCTGCTGTCAACTTTGTTCATATCTCCTATTTAAATTTAGCTTAAGCATGTGTTAAAAGCATCATTTCATCTTCTACTTTTCATATGTATTGTAAATTCAAAGTGAAGTGAATAGTATTGTCCCATGTAAAGCAGGAAAGTGCTTTTGGCATGTGTGTATGGTAGAGCAGCACAGTAGCATTATTGTAACAGATGAGAGCTGAGGGGCTGTAAAACAGATGATGCTCTAGATCATCGAGCTCTTAAGTCTTGTTTCTACTGGAAATGTATTTTGCGTATGTATAACTCCATTGACGAAAGTAGTACAAAGTGTCCCAATAAGTACCACTTTGGTCACCCCTCAGCTGTTGGATGCACTAAAGTGGTCCATTTTCCAAAATGTGGAGCATAAAACTGCCGACTGTTGATTGGACAATAGAGAATCTTCTGACAAAAATGAGAAGTGACATGAAAAAGTGAGGAAACAATGCTAAATGCATTAGAGGTTATTAGCCACAGCTATTTTTCAGTTTTGTATTCAGTCAGCATTGTATAGCTCTTGCTTTGACAGTTGAGAACATAGTATTCTCTATCAGCGTTGCATTTAACATGAACATTACTTGGGATATCAGTGAGTCTCACAGTTGACTCATGAACAACTAACTAGACCTAGTGCAGGTCACCTACACCCTAACTAGACCTAGTGCAGCTCATCGAGATCCTAACTAGACCTAGTGCAGCTCATCTAGACCCTAACTAGACCTAGTGCAGCTCATCTAGACCCTAACTAGACCTAGTGCAGGTAATCTAGACCCTAACTAGACCTATTGCAGGTAATCTAGATCCTAACTAGACCTAGTGCAGGTCATCTAGACCCTAACTAGACCTATTGCAGGTAATCTAGATCCTAACTAGACCTAGTGCAGGTCATCTAGACCCTAACTAGACCTAGTGCAGGTCATCTAGATCCTAACTAGACCTAGTGCAGGTCATCTAGACCCTGACTAGACCTAGTGCAGGTAATCTAGACCCTAACTAGACCTAGTGCAGCTCATCTAGACCCTGTCTAGACCTAGTGCAGCTCGTCTAGACCCTAACTAGACTTAGTGCAGTTTATCTGGACCCTAACTAGACCTAGTGCAGGTAATCTAGACCCTAACTAGACTTAGTGCAGCTTATCTAGACCCTAACTAGACCTAGTGCAGCTCGTCTAGACCCTAACTAGACCTAGTGCAGCTCATCTAGACCCTAACTAGACCTAGTGCAGCTCATCTAGACCCTAACTAGACCTAGTGCAGCTCATCTAGACCCTAACTAGACCTAGTGCAGCTTATCTGGACCCTAACTAGACCTAGTGCAGGTAATCTAGACCCTAACTAGACCTAGTGCAGGTCATCTAGATCCTAACTAGACCGAGTGCAGGTCATCTAGACCCAAACTAGACCTAGTGCAGGTCATCTAGATCCTAACTAGACCTAGTGCAGGTCATCTAGATCCTAACTAGACCTAGTGCAGCTTATCTGGACCCTAACTAGACCTAGTGCAGGTCATCTAGACCCTAACTAGACCTAGTGCAGGTCATCTAGATCCTAACTAGACCTAGTGCAGCTCATCTAGACCCTGTCTAGACCTAGTGCAGCTCGTCTAGACCCTAACTAGACTTAGTGCAGTTTATCTGGACCCTAACTAGACCTAGTGCAGGTAATCTAGACCCTAACTAGACTTAGTGCAGCTTATCTAGACCCTAACTAGACCTAGTGCAGCTCGTCTAGACCCTAACTAGACCTAGTGCAGGTCATCTAGATCCTAACTAGACCTAGTGCAGGTCATCTAGACCCTAACTAGACCTATTGCAGGTAATCTAGATCCTAACTAGACCTAGTGCAGGTCATCTAGACCCTAACTAGACCTAGTGCAGGTCATCTAGATCCTAACTAGACCTAGTGCAGGTCATCTAGACCCTGACTAGACCTAGTGCAGGTAATCTAGACCCTAACTAGACCTAGTGCAGCTCATCTAGACCCTGTCTAGACCTAGTGCAGCTCGTCTAGACCCTAACTAGACTTAGTGCAGTTTATCTGGACCCTAACTAGACCTAGTGCAGGTAATCTAGACCCTAACTAGACTTAGTGCAGCTTATCTAGACCCTAACTAGACCTAGTGCAGCTCGTCTAGACCCTAACTAGACCTAGTGCAGCTCATCTAGACCCTAACTAGACCTAGTGCAGCTCATCTAGACCCTAACTAGACCTAGTGCAGCTCATCTAGACCCTAACTAGACCTAGTGCAGCTTATCTGGACCCTAACTAGACCTAGTGCAGGTAATGTAGACCCTAACTAGACCTAGTGCAGGTCATCTAGATCCTAACTAGACCTAGTGCAGGTCATCTAGACCCAAACTAGACCTAGTGCAGGTCATCTAGATCCTAACTAGACCTAGTGCAGGTCATCTAGATCCTAACTAGACCTAGTGCAGCTTATCTGGACCCTAACTAGACCTAGTGCAGGTCATCTAGACCCTAACTAGACCTAGTGCAGGTCATCTAGATCCTAACTAGACCTAGTGCAGCTCATCTAGACCCTGTCTAGACCTAGTGCAGCTCGTCTAGACCCTAACTAGACTTAGTGCAGTTTATCTGGACCCTAACTAGACCTAGTGCAGGTAATCTAGACCCTGACTAGACCTAGTGCAGGTAATCTAGACCCTAACTAGACCTAGTGCAGGTAATCTAGACCCTAACTAGACCTAGTGCAGGTCATCTAGACCCTAACTAGACCTAGTGCAGCTCATCTAGACCCTAACTAGACCTAGTGCAGCTCATCTAGACCCTAACTAGACCTAGTGCAGCTTATCTGGACCCTAACTAGACCTAGTGCAGGTAATCTAGACCCTAACTAGACCTAGTGCAGGTCATCTAGATCCTAACTAGACCTAGTGCAGGTCATCTAGACCCAAACTAGACCTAGTGCAGGTAATCTAGATCCTAACTAGACCTAGTGCAGGTCATCTAGACCCTAACTAGACCTATTGCAGGTAATCTAGATCCTAACTAGACCTAGTGCAGGTCATCTAGACCCTAACTAGACCTAGTGCAGGTCATCTAGATCCTAACTAGACCTAGTGCAGGTCATCTAGACCCTGACTAGACCTAGTGCAGGTAATCTAGACCCTAACTAGACCTAGTGCAGCTCATCTAGACCCTGTCTAGACCTAGTGCAGCTCGTCTAGACCCTAACTAGACTTAGTGCAGTTTATCTGGACCCTAACTAGACCTAGTGCAGGTAATCTAGACCCTAACTAGACTTAGTGCAGCTTATCTAGACCCTAACTAGACCTAGTGCAGCTCGTCTAGACCCTAACTAGACCTAGTGCAGCTCATCTAGACCCTAACTAGACCTAGTGCAGCTCATCTAGACCCTAACTAGACCTAGTGCAGCTCATCTAGACCCTAACTAGACCTAGTGCAGCTTATCTGGACCCTAACTAGACCTAGTGCAGGTAATGTAGACCCTAACTAGACCTAGTGCAGGTCATCTAGATCCTAACTAGACCGAGTGCAGGTCATCTAGACCCAAACTAGACCTAGTGCAGGTCATCTAGATCCTAACTAGACCTAGTGCAGGTCATCTAGATCCTAACTAGACCTAGTGCAGCTTATCTGGACCCTAACTAGACCTAGTGCAGGTCATCTAGACCCTAACTAGACCTAGTGCAGGTCATCTAGATCCTAACTAGACCTAGTGCAGCTCATCTAGACCCTGTCTAGACCTAGTGCAGCTCGTCTAGACCCTAACTAGACTTAGTGCAGTTTATCTGGACCCTAACTAGACCTAGTGCAGGTAATCTAGACCCTAACTAGACTTAGTGCAGCTTATCTAGACCCTAACTAGACCTAGTGCAGCTCGTCTAGACCCTAACTAGACCTAGTGCAGGTCATCTAGATCCTAACTAGACCTAGTGCAGGTCATCTAGACCCTAACTAGACCTAGTGCAGGTAATCTAGATCCTAACTAGACCTAGTGCAGGTCATCTAGACCCTAACTAGACCTAGTGCAGGTCATCTAGATCCTAACTAGACCTAGTGCAGGTCATCTAGACCCTGACTAGACCTAGTGCAGGTAATCTAGACCCTAACTAGACCTAGTGCAGCTCATCTAGACCCTGTCTAGACCTAGTGCAGCTCGTCTAGACCCTAACTAGACTTAGTGCAGTTTATCTGGACCCTAACTAGACCTAGTGCAGGTAATCTAGACCCTAACTAGACTTAGTGCAGCTTATCTAGACCCTAACTAGACCTAGTGCAGCTCGTCTAGACCCTAACTAGACCTAGTGCAGCTCATCTAGACCCTAACTAGACCTAGTGCAGCTCATCTAGACCCTAACTAGACCTAGTGCAGCTCATCTAGACCCTAACTAGACCTAGTGCAGCTTATCTGGACCCTAACTAGACCTAGTGCAGGTAATCTAGACCCTAACTAGACCTAGTGCAGGTCATCTAGATCCTAACTAGACCTAGTGCAGGTCATCTAGACCCAAACTAGACCTAGTGCAGGTCATCTAGATCCTAACTAGACCTAGTGCAGGTCATCTAGATCCTAACTAGACCTAGTGCAGCTTATCTGGACCCTAACTAGACCTAGTGCAGGTCATCTAGACCCTAACTAGACCTAGTGCAGGTCATCTAGATCCTAACTAGACCTAGTGCAGCTCATCTAGACCCTGTCTAGACCTAGTGCAGCTCGTCTAGACCCTAACTAGACTTAGTGCAGTTTATCTGGACCCTAACTAGACCTAGTGCAGGTAATCTAGACCCTAACTAGACTTAGTGCAGCTTATCTAGACCCTAACTAAACCTAGTGCAGCTCGTCTAGACCCTAACTAGACCTAGTGCAGGTCATCTAGACCCTAACTAGACCTAGTGCAGCTCATCTAGACCCTAACTAGACCTAGTGCAGCTCATCTAGACCCTAACTAGACCTAGTGCAGCTTATCTGGACCCTAACTAGACCTAGTGCAGGTAATCTAGACCCTAACTAGACCTAGTGCAGGTCATCTAGATCCTAACTAGACCTAGTGCAGGTCATCTAGACCCAAACTAGACCTAGTGCAGGTCATCTAGATCCTAACTAGACCTAGTGCAGGTCATCTAGATCCTAACTAGACCTAGTGCAGCTTATCTGGACCCTAACTAGACCTAGTGCAGGTCATCTAGACCCTAACTAGACCTAGTGCAGGTCATCTAGATCCTAACTAGACCTAGTGCAGGTCATCTAGACCCTGACTAGACCTAGTGCAGGTAATCTAGACCCTAACTAGACCTAGTGCAGCTCATCTAGACCCTGTCTAGACCTAGTGCAGCTCGTCTAGACCCTAACTAGACTTAGTGCAGCTTATCTGGACCCTAACTAGACCTAGTGCAGGTAATCTAGACCCTAACTAGACCTAGTGCAGGTCATCTAGACCTTAACTAGACTTAGTGCAGCTCATCTAGACCCTGTTTAGACCTAGTGCAGGTCATCTAGACCCTAACTAGACCTAGTGCAGGTCATCTAGACCCTAACTAGACCTAGTGCAGGTAATCTAGACCCTGACTAGACCTAGTGCAGGTAATCTAGACCCTAACTAGACCTAGTGCAGGTAATCTAGACCCTAACTAGACCTAGTGCAGTTCATCTAGACTCTAGAAGTCTGTTAGGCTGGTAGTGAAGGTCTTCCAGATGTGAAAGCTCTTGACCGTTGAGGGCCTTGTACATTAGAATAATTTTTAATTCTATTCAGAATTTAATAGGAATCCAGTGAAGCGAGGCTAGTATAAGAGTAACTGGTTCTGGTCAGAAGTCTAAATGCTCCATTAGTCTAGCCAAGAGGAAACAGAGGCATGTAGTCATTGTACAGTGGTAACATGGCTTTCCATGTCATGTGTGAACCGACACATGAAACAAACAGGCGCGAGGATACCACCTGACAGGCAATGAAAAACAATGTTTCCCATGATCAACTGCAGGTTGTCTTAGCTGACTGTGCCAATGAAAAGCTTACAGAGATATATAGAATCTGATGACGTCCAATAAGACACTAATCTGTCTCTGATCCAAGCAAAAGTAAGTAAACAAGCATATGTCTCAAGTTGCAGCAATTAATGTAAAATGTATAATGAAACAGTCTGCCTAATACGGACGCTGACCTTCATCTGAATGAGGATTTTGATGGAGTCAATAAAACATCAGGAATGAAGCATCAAAAAGCTCTGTAGATAAAATTCCAGTCAGATCTTGGCAGGTTAAGCAACACCTTTACATTCTTTAATAAGTTTATTCTGCTGCGCTGCACAAAACGGTTTGAAGATGTCAGTCTGAATTGCCGTGTCTGGATACTTTGCTGGGTTTGTGACATGGCTTAAAGGGATTGAGTTCATCAGATGTAATCCACATTCAGACCCAGATGCTTTCGAGTCTTCTTAACCTTTCCGTTGCATGCGCTGCATTCCCCGACCGTCACATTCAAACCTGTGCAGGGCCTTCCCTCCCGCCTTAGCAGCACTTCAAAGGCTCCCACATGAAATAATGCTCCGGCGAAAGTGTGCGCGATGCTGTTTAGTGCAGGAAACAGACGCAATTTGTCAAGTGTCTTCTCTTAAGTTTGGGCCTATATTTTTGTTACCCAGATCCTCACAGGACTTTTGACTTATCATAAAGAATAACACTGACAGATGTAACTCAGTGCAGATGGAGCTGGAATATTTTTGATGAAGGAACAGTTAACATTTCATGTAGTTAGCAGCCTTCAAGAAAATATGGCAACCATTTATAATATTTATGTGTGCATGTTATGTATTTATATCGAAGAACAAAGTGAAAATCTGGCAGAAATGTGTTTTTGATATGGTATTGAAGATACAGTTTTTGATTGATGCTTCTCAGAGTTCACTCATTATATACACTATATGATGCAATTTATGTACCTCATAGTTTTTCTCGGTGTGATGCTTTTTATTGCAGCTGGTGGGGTTTGCCGTTTTACGCAAAGGATTTAAACTCACAGAGGCTAGATCTTTGTTTGTGCTTGTTATTTTTGATAGAGCCAAACTTTATCTGCAACATGAGAGCATTAAACCATGCTTAAATATGCTTTCATTATGATGAAAATGTTACTAAGGCACTAAGGGTAAAACTGGCAGTGGTTCATATGACAGCCGTTTGTTTTGTAGTCACAATAAGAGCACAGAGTTTGCAGTTTGGCCTAAAGGGAAGATAGAACTGCTATAGGGGTTTTGTAAAAGGATTGTCCAGTATTTTATAAAAGAAGGTCTATGGTAAATACATTAGGTAACTGACACAATGACAGTGACACAGGCTTTGTGGGTTTTTTTTTTCTTTGTGTCACTTTTAGAACAAACTAACAAGTTTCCTACAACTTTCTAAAATACCATCACAATGCAAGTTTGAGTTACACAGAAGGTATTTACAGGACGTTATTTAAACTAATGCCTGATTTTTAATCAAAACAATAAACAAAGTGTTTTATTTGGTTATATCTCTGATATAAATGGTGCACTTGGTCGCAGGGCACCGGTCTAATGGAGGCAAATGGGACAGGCAATAGTTTGGGTATTGTGGGATACATTGGGAGAAGTAAAAAGTACTAACTGTCCCTAACTTGTGTGCATAAAGAATTAAATAGAGAAACACAAACTGTCAGTATGCAGACTGCCAAATACAAGAATTTATGTTTTTGTATTGAGTATATATTTGTAAATTGATTCTGAAGGAGTCTGCCTCACCAGCCAAAAACTACAATGACAAAACTGTTAATCTTTTATTACCAGCTGCCACTGTTGGCAATACTATTTTTACTTTTATCGGGCCTCTAACATCTAATTCTTGTAATATCTCACTTATTGTCCCTGTAGTATGACCTTACAACTGATAATATTTTTTTCATAAATGGCACAAATGGCATTGTTAACATTAACATGTCAACATTATTAATAAAAATTTAAGCAGCCGATACAGTTTTTTATTGTAGGTGTTTCATATTTGCCCTCAGACTGCACTCCATATTTGGCCTCACTTCACAAAGAGACTATGCCGTATATAGTGTTTATAGAATGTTCTAATTGGATGGCTTTGATAGATTACTCTTCTCCAGATCTCACAAACAGAACTCGTATGGAAAGATGATGCTCAGAGAAGGTTCGATAATCGTTGTTATTTTGTTTCTGATTTGGCAGAACAGATCTGCCTGAGCCTGATTAGACTGTGGGGTGTCGTAACGGAATGTTCTCACACATCAAACAGATGTTCTCAATCAATATCTGTTGATGTGAAAGCCCATTAGTTCACTAATTACATTTGCATAAACATTTCGGCATTTCATATTTACAAGGTCGAATTGGTTTCATACAGAGTTTACACACAGTGGCCATCAAGTGCTTACACATGTTTGCTGGTGATGCTGTTTGCTGTGAGCATGTATACACTAATAACATACTTACATACTGCACACAGAGACTGCCACACAAACAAAATAAAAGTGCGTCCCACCCTAAACAGCTCGCATTCCGCCTCAGTGACGTGCACAGGCTAAACAAACATGCACGTGTGTCTTTGGTGCAGCGGCTGTAGTTGTGCTGTTTGTTTGTGGACACCCAGGCCTCGTGTAAACACTCGATTGGACCTTGTTTAATGAGTGGTATGATGTTAAGAGGCTTCTCCTGGATCCAAAGTTTAGAATATGGACATTTCTGTGGTTTGGCAGGAGGACTAATACTAATGCCTGAGAGGACTGCAATAATGATGGACTAAGTACATCCTCTAAAGGCCAGGTTGGAGGTGCACAGGTCAAGCTGAGTCAAGTAAAAGGACATTTTTATCAAGGAAACATCTCCAATGGCTTATTTGCATCCATGTTTACTTCACTTGCATCCACAGTGTCTCAACTCCTCCATGCACTGGAAGTGACCCCCAGTTTCTACTGCATGCGTCTCTGCACAGATGTGGAGCGCCACTGTCCAATGTTGCAGACCCTCACCCACTGGAAATGCTTCAGACCAAAACAACAGAACAATACAGAAGGGACTAGAATACAAGTTTTCGACATTAAAGAGGCGAAGTTACACAGCGTTGCTTTAAAGTAGGATTTTCTAAGGACTGATTTATATAATAAAGGAGTATAACCGGAATAGGAGTGATTGTGCAGTAAGACCTTTAACAGCCTGAAGTCAAAGCATCACACAAGTTAGCCTATTACACCAACTTAAGTATGGAGGACGTGTCTGATAACTCTGCAACATACCAACACATATTTCCTCATTATACTAAACATCATTCAAGTCAAGTGTGGTAAAAATAACCCAAAAATCTGTGTGGTGTTATCATTAGGCTAAATGAGTACCAGACCTCTTTAAAGTCTACATTATATAAGATCCAGCTACTTACATTCCAGCAGATTATATTTTTATAACCATTAATCTGACGTGTCACAGGAGCCCAGGCACAGGTGCAATTAATTTGAGCATTTATTTATGATCCTCACATTCCTTTCAGGTGTCTCATGTCCACTGTCTGATTTTTATGCATGCTAGTAAAACGGCATGACAGACTGGGACTCGGAGATGGAGAGAAGCCATTCATTATCAAAGAAGTTACACCTGTGTCTTTTCATTTATAACAAGTCAAATGTGTGCAGATTTACTGTATATAACTCTGGTCTGAACATGGTTTGTTCATATAGCTTTCTACTTTTAATCAGGCAAAAACGTATAAAAAAATGATGATGTCATAAATGATGTGGCAGTAGCAGAGAGGCTGCAGGACTGACTTGACTTGACTACAAATGTTAGTTCTGCTTTAAGTGTAAGTATGTCAGCTGTGCTAAGGTCTTGCTAAGGTCTAATAAACGGTTTTATTATTGTACAACCAAAGCTGGCTGGATTATTGCAACTCTTTTAAACAGACTGTGCCTCATTTTTTTCTTCTAGTTGAGGAAAATGCTATAAACCCCAAATAGTATAGTGTAAAAGGAATCCTTTGTGGGGAAAAAAACAAAAACAAAACTATACTACTGTTTATTATAAAGGATCGAAATAGATGAGAACCTCTATTTAGGAACAGAAAACCTTGGCCAATTATATACTCACAAGGTCACATGCTTGAATAAGGAAAGCTCCCATTGGTTTACACCGGTCATATGACAAGCCAGGAAGTTTGATAGCTGCTGATAAAGTGTATTTATAGTGCTGAATATGTCTTGTAACACAAAGAATCAGATAAAAGAAATCTACGCTAAGCTAACAGTAAGCTAATAGCAAACTCAAAACTTCAGTTTGGTAAAATGTATTAGTATTTTGTGGATAAAAATTGGTCCGGTTTTGTTTTTTTAATAAAAGACAAGCAGGAGACGTCCCTGGGCTGTTTTGGGGGCTGAGTGGAATCTGAGACATGGACGACAAAAAGAAAATTAGGTAGCGGAGTTTTAAGCCTAAAGAAGGAAGCTATGTCTGTGTGAGCTCAGGTAAGCTAATGCTAGTGTTTTTACAACATAAAGGTTTATTAAATAAACAATTTATGACAAAATACGCTGCCATGTCAAATGTTAATGTCAAAATTGTCTCTACCTTGTTCATTCAAACATGTTGGGAACAGTTTAAAAACATGTCTCGGTCTCACTGCTCTCCTCTGACAACTCGCAATTCGTCTTTTTTTTATTTGGACACCACTACAAAATGGCTTATTCACTATGTAGTAGACTATAGAGTAAAATAGTACCTTTATTCAAGCGTGTATGTATTTCAGTTCGAAACAAAACTGTACTTCACTCTCTCCCACAGAGTTGCATTATGTTTATGGTGGGCTTATAGAGGTCGGCTTTAATGTTGTCATCAATACTTGACTACATGATTCACCATGCTTGTGTTAATTTAAAGAGATTAATGCAAAGTACCCAAGTCATTTCAGTGAATGTATGCGTGACAGTAGAAACAGCCATTGGCCCCTCATTACCTTACCTTACCTTACCTCTTACCTTAAATGGGGCTGTATAAGCTGGATGAGTTAACAGTTGTGGGCGGCTGCAAAGAAAGTCACTTTGCTATTTTTTGCTTATGCTGCTCCTCCTCTGTCTCTCTGCTTGTCTCCACTGTTTGTTGTTCATGCAGCTGTGGAGTGACAAAAGAAGAGACAGCGCTGGTTTTCTGGGAAGTTGTAGCATTTACACATAACAGACACATACACAACAGACACAGGCCCTAATCAACAAAACAGATTCAGGTCATTTACCCATCGCAAAATTAAACGTTTCAATATGATAATCTACATTTGGTTCATTTGGCGAGGCAAGACTATGGTGGGGAAAATTAGTCTATGGCAGGTCACATATGGGAAACACTACTCACTCAGATTTAGATGTTTGCTTCCAGAAAAAAAAAACAACAAAAAAACCCCACATATATAAGGGTCAAAACAAGTCTCTAACTAGAGATACATGAACCAAAAAAAGAAAAATAAGAGACTTCTCAAACTAATGAAGCGATAATGGCAGGTCTTATGGTGCATTCAGTGGTTCTCTGGAACTAGGAAAATGTTTTACCGGGTTTAAAAAAAATGCACATGAACGCTAAGTCGTTATTTTCATCATCAACATGGTGGAGGAAAGCAAACGTTGATGATTCAGTAATATAAGTAATTTAAAAATATTTCATACACACTGTTTTGCACATTAATAACTTAATTTTGAGAATACACTAGTTTTTTGTCTATATGGGCTTATTTAGACTATATACTAAGGTATTATTATTTATTTACGTCCGGTATTTTACGCTTCAACATAGATTCGGTTAAGTTTGAATAGGCTACCTCTTCTTGAACTGCTGCTAATAGGCTAATAATCGCTACTTTGAATGCAGTAACTAATTTAAAAACAACATTAGCATTTATGACTTCAATCCATCTTCCTTGATGTTATGGTTTAGAATGTTCCGACTTTCCAAGCTGAAATCATGTGAACACACTTAAGACGGAGTTCCCGAGGACCAAATGAATGCACCATTATATTTAATGAACTAAGGTTGTATGGGGTTCAAGTAAGTCTTTTTGATAAACATTGAACTGACAACCTTCTCACCGGAAAACAGGATTGTAAACCACTCTATGACAGTGCACATGTAATGGAGGTGTATTAGGAGCGATAAAACTATAAAAAAAAATGAGCATAGGCTGATAGTGGGGGAGGGGAGCACACCAGTCAGACTGAAAAGAGCACAATATTGCAGTATATCTTGGCTGAAAAAAGTGATGTAATTATAAGGGGAGACATAATGAGCTGCTATGAAGACCAGGGTCAAAACAGGGTCTAAACTTTAATGGAGGCAACATTCATTGGAGAGTAACTGATCCTGGACCTGGTGTAACCTGCCAGCCTGGACACAGAGAGGCCTTTCCCTGACCCTGGTTCATCTAAAGCTAAGTGAAATCTTTCCATAAAAGCCCCCGTTCTTTTGCTGCTGCTCTCCCCATTTCCTTTTATTTTACTCTGACCATTCATCCCTCACTCCTAAATTATGAAACATTTCAAATAATTTGGTCATTTTCTGGAACTTCTTCCATACATGCGCCTACAATCTTCCAATAATATGCCTTGATTTTAATTGTGACATTTTTCCACCAATTTTGTCATGTCTGTGTGTCCCCAGTGTGTGTGTGTGTGTGTGTGTGTGTGTGTGTGTGTGTGTTTTTCTCGTAAATCTTATTGTTTCCATAAATAATTTCTTGCAATATTTCAATGCTTTGTACAAATTGTTGTTAATTCATTAAGGTGTCTTTGAAGAAAACTTTACGAGACTTAGATTTTTTTCCCCGTCCAGAGCTCTTGTGCAGTGACAGGACACGAGGCTGAAGAGATTTGCGACACAGTTGTGTTTGATGTTTGGTTCCAGGAGTCAGAGCGCTGGGGTCTGTGTTTCCTAGAAGTCTGTTTTCACTCGTGTATACAGCTTGGTTTAATATGTATAAGCTTCCATCATTTATCATTTTCCAGGTGCTTTTAAAAATCGCAAAGAATGAGCCATGCAAGATGTCATTATGCTTTTGTTTTGGTGTCTTAAAATAACTAGGCAGAGGCAAAGATGTGATGTGATCATTATTTGTGTTTATAATGTGTGATGATTACTGAGAAAATTGCTGCATTAGCCCGTTTTCTCCTTTCTTTGACAAAACTTGTTTCTCCATACGTCCCCACATTTTTTTAAGCAGGCTTCTCTTCAGTTCTTTAATGTATGGTTGTGTTTTTATATTTGCAGAATTTTTTTTTTTCTTTCTTTCTTTTTTCTTTCTTTCTTTTTTATATATAAGTTTAATAAGCAACAAAACAAAAATACCTCCTTGAGCGGATTCAGAAGTTCTGAGGAGCAAATGTAAACGAGCGTTCAAATTGCAACAGTGTCTGTTTTAGGTGAAATGTGTTGTGTAAATAGCCTTTAATTCATTTACAGGTTGTACAGAAGGCAGACCACATTATGACAGTACTTAAATCATTAAACTGGATTCCTGTACTTACAAGAATTTACTTTAAAATAGTATTGTCTTAAGTCTTTGCTCTTCAAGCCCCATTCTCAGAGCTGAGGTCTGCAGACCAGTTGATCCTGACGGTTCCCAGGACTAGGCTAGTGGCAGCACCTAGTGAGGAACAGTTTACCATTTCAGATTGAGCTAGTCTCTAGAGCACTTTAACTCTTTGCTAAAAAAAAAACAACCTTTGCTTTTTGGCATTTAGTACAAGAGATATCTCTGCTTTTATCATAGTGTTATTGCTCCTATTGGTTTTATTTTACTACTATTGAATTTGATCATTTTATGTTGGTGTAATTTTTTTATATGACTATATGACTTATACAGCAGCTCAATTGAGGTTGTTGTAATTGTGCTTTAGAAAAAGTTTCACTTCACTAATGTAAATCATGAATATTTTTGTTCAAAAGTTCTCTCTTTTTATTTGCCATCAGATGTCACGGACTAAGTTACCGCTCAGGTAATTCATTTGTTGTTAAATCACGATGCGTCATCTTTCACCCTGTTTGTCCTCTGACCCTTTACTCTGTCCCTTAAACCTGCCCCAGCCCTCCACAGGCGCACCAATCGGATTAATGGCTATTTTGGCAACACATGAGCTCATGGGTAATTGGCTGAGGCCATGTTTCCTGCGGAATGCTGCGTGGTTCCTTTGTGGTGGCTTCACGGCCGGCTGCAGCTGCCATTGAGACTGAGAGATGAGCAGCACTCTGGTGACACAGTCGGTGGAGTGTGGAGCTGGGATGAGAGGCTTCCTCTGAGTGAAGATGGGACATGGTTCTACCACTTGAGTAAATGAGCCACACTAATAAACCTAATGGACTGATCAAGACCCCCGAGAATATGTTGATAGTTTAAATATGTAAAAGACATACACTTTAAATCTTTTGCTTCGTTTGAATAGATTTTATTGAAATATATGGCGTTGTGTGGACAGACATGACAACGGCTCTTTAAATAAACTAGATGTCTGAACTCAGGGTTCTTATTGGACTGCAGTGGCTCAGGATGGTGGTGATGATTCTCTGATTGGTTATCCATCTCTACAATGGCGTCCAGCAGTACTTTATTCTTTGTTCGTTGGTACTGCCCCTTGAAAATCGAACTCAAACCCACAAAGACCAGACTAATTCTTCTATACAGAAAGGTCAAACAATTTGGAAAGCTGTCCAGCCTGTTATATTCGTATTCCACAAACAGCTGTAGTGTCCGCTTTTGTTATTCCACACAATGTTTTCACAATGAACATGCGCCACACTGAATCCTCGAGTTGTGCCAACAGTTTAATTAAAAAAAGTGATCTGGTTTAAAAGAACGGTTTATTCAGATAAACGTCAAATGTGAAGATGCTACAATCCCCTGCTTTGATATCTGGAATTCTGTGTAGAGTTTGATACAGTTGTAGAATGGCCAAAGTAACCAGCCAGTTCGATGTAAACACAATTCTTTCCCATGTGATAAGACCTTCCAAAGAAATTACACTTAAAAATAAAATCACTGTACTGTAATGACAGAATCTACTATTGTGTCAACAGGATCAGCCAACAACAACAGCAATAAACGCCAATAATCCATGCAGAGAGCTGTAATACTCTACCAACTCTCGGTATGTACACAAGGATCTGTTGTTTCTGGAGCAAAACCCTAGAAATATATTCAATGTAACATCTGTCTGAGGATATAAACAAGAGCAGAACGCTGTGGAAGAATTCAGCCTCATTCAAGTCCACTCTTCCAGACCACTGCTCATGTTTGACCGTTTCACTTTGCTCCTCTTCAGCTCTGTCATTTTGATCTATGTACAGAGGCAGCTTATGTCCGAGGTGTACAGAGGACTCAAACCCGAGACCTCTCTGACCTCTCATGCTAACAGGCCCATCATGTTCCTAAACACTGCCCTATGACTGTTAAAGAGGATTTCTGAGTTCTCCTCAGATCTATTCCTTTTTACCAACATTAAAATAACTATTGAGACATTTTGACTGGAGAACTGATCATCACATGCATTAGTTACATATTTCAACAATTGTAACAGACTTCACTTACACTCAATATAAACACACAAGCAAGACCCAGACTTGTGTAGACTGGGTGAAAAGGTTTAAAACTGTCAATTTACTATAAACTGTGTATATAATTGTGGATGGATGAGGCTAAAGCAGATGTAGTACACCATGCTGATTAATTTCAGTGTTGTCAATTGTCAATTTTGACTTTGTAATCTTGGACATGCTTGTCATTTTTCTTTTTTTTTTTGTAAGCATCCTAGGCCTCATTTCGATGACAGAAGCACCATAAAATATCTAGATTTATAAAACAGCAGTTTCCGTTTCATGAATATCACCTGTGCACGTCAATCCACCTCATTAATTAGCTTTAATAACACCACTGTGCTGTATGTTGTAAGCCCACCTGTCAGGTTAGTGTGTTGCTGTCTCTCTCAAACGGGGACAGGCTCCTGTATAAAGTACCGTTAGCATTACCACATATGAGCATTCATAGTCTGTTTGTCCTAAGCCCGTTTTTATTTGCTTGTTTAAGATTGTAAAATTAGATTTTTAATTAAGTTCACGCCTCTGCAAACAACTGTTGTTTGAGCATTTCTACATTTGGTTTCATTTTTCTCTGAAGTGGCTTCCCATGGTTCTGAGATACAAAATCACGTCTCGTTCAATTAAGTGGAACACAGCCATATCCCCGTAGTGCCCTCTCCGTTCCCAGTGGGATTGGCAGGGTTGTTGGCTCTTGTGGACTGTGTGAACATTCTTGTCATGCTATTCTCTTGTATTTGTTGGCTGCTTGATTACATGCGTGTTTACTTGGTGAGTTTGTTACCCTGCTGCAGAGAAAGGAAAAGACGTTCAAGCATCATGATCCGCGGGGATAGTGTGAGCTTTGAGGATTTAGGCTTCATCGCTGGAGCTGTCAGTCAAAGAGAGGAACAGAACACATGGAGTCTGTTTCAAACTCATGTCTAACCCTCATGGTGATGAAAAATGAGGAAATATGGAGCTTTTGATTGTTTGAGTTCTTTATTTTGGTTTGTCTTGGGCAGAAGTAGAATGACAGGCTGTGCTTTAAAATAGGAATGTGAACAGGTAGGTTCGTAAATGAGAAAATGGTTTGATCTCCAAATTGCATATTTTAATTATGATCTAAACGAGACCTCATAACACTTCTTTA
>JAWCTZ010001314.1:0-20765 GCA_036850595.1 Rhyacichthys aspro | reverse complement strand
CAATAGTTTCACAAAATTGTTTGCTATTTACAGTAATCTCTTGTATAAACACCTTATAGTACAATACAGTCTTGAACACATTGCAGTAAAGTACTGTCCATTGTCATCATGGCTATTCATCAGATGGCACAATACATTTTAAGGTCAAATACCATTTTCTATCATCAGTCTTCCGCCGAGACGGTTCCGTGACAGATTCATGGACGAGCTTGAAACATGGTCACAGAGAAGGTATAGTGGATGCTATTTTCTGCTCGGTCAAGGTGGCGACTGATTCTGTAAAATAGCCATGACTATAAGACTATTACTGCAATTAGTTCCACCCAAAGCACAGGCAGAAGTAGCAGAGAGATAAGAGAAAAGACTGTAAAAGAACTGGCATTGTGCAAGGGACTGTCAGAGGAGCAATATAGCACGCACTCACTTCAACTGCGTCTTGTTTTTGTAACAGTGAACCAGAATGATTTATATACATCCTGTTGTAAAAAATGACCTACGCCATTAGATAAACGCACCTTGAGAATGCATCATTAGTGAGAACAGGAGTAAAATAGATGTAAGGAATGAAAATGTGGACTGTGGCTACTGTTGGAGTTGTTGGTAATTGTTCTTTATTTGTAACTGTTTTCATACATATTTACAGGGTTGTATTTTAAGGGGGCTTTCATGCCTATTTTGTTAGGTCCAGACTTTCTGACTTTCCTTACCAAATTTTCAGGACTGAATACTGAAAGTCAAGGATAATTAACAAGAAAACAAAAGAAAATGGAGGACAGAACAGAGGGAACGGATAAAAGTGTGGATTAGAAATACATTAGACTTACAAATATGTGGTTTGTATTTGTGCAGCTGACCGTTTCCTAAAAGGGGTGCACAATATATACAATAAGAATAAAAAATTAATAAAGTTTTTGAAAAATGTTAAACAGAGCATTTCATTTTGGTGCTTTTTGTAGCACTTTTATGCTAATAATAACAAGTCTGATATCTGAAACTGTAAAAAGGCACTCGCCACAGCCACAGTCAGTTAAACGTTGTGTATAGGACACATGCTCATTATTAACAGGTTGATAAAAGCATTTGGAAAAGTCCAGTGTGTGGTTTTACAAAGTGTCAAGTAAAAAGCAAACAGATTTATTAAAAACTTGGTGTGTTAAAAAGCTCTTAATCTTCAATTGTTTTTTTCACTTTTGGATCTTGGCCTGCTAAATATTATCATATCCAGAAGCTTATTGGGGAATATCCAGCCTCTGTGCCATGTCTGGATTATCACACAGTTAAGCACAGAAGACAATGTCAGTTGACTTGAATTTACTAATTATTTATCTTGGAAAACGGTACAGTTATCAACACAGCTAATGGTACAGAATTCCTCAACGTGTGCAGTATTCGGACATATGATTATGCAGCAGTTTTGTCTCATTTATAGACAGGAGTTCAGAAAAGAGCTGCAGCACCATTTCAGAGTAAATGTTCTTAAAGCTCTAGTATCAGTCCGTAAAAGTTTTTTTTTTTCTTTCAATATAATTAGAACTTTTAATATGAAACACTAGCTACAGAGAAACAAGCCTTAAGAGTTTAGTGTGTAATGTCCACACACACTTGTCCAAGCTCTGTGATTAAGTTTGTCTCAGTTCAATTTCAAATTCTCTACGCTGTAAACTCTCTTCTTGGTCTTCATCAGACAAAAACCTTACAGAGAAAAGACTTAGTTATGCTCCTCGTCCTCAAATAGTGTGTGAGCAGCAAACAGTTTCAGGTCGAGTGCTATGGATGCAGGGCAACGTAGTCCGAGTGTCACGTCTCAGCATTTTGAGTGACCTTGGGTCCAGTCCCCAAAGGTTTAACCCCCAGTGATCCTAGCGCTTCTATACGCTTGGCCCAGCAACTTCTATCCATGTCGAAGGCCTGCTCTGTATGCACACCACGTCCCCACTGTGCACAAACAGGCCATAAGTCACTCCAACACCAGCCCACTGCCTCTCACCGACACTCAAACCAACTGACAGCATACAAAACATGCAAAAAAAAGAGGAAATGTCTCATTCCGGATTTGGTTGACATCTTTTTTGAAGCTACTCTGTGTCGTCGTGAGATAACCGGTTGTTTGTGGATGTGTTGTGCAGCTGGTAATAGAGAGCATCCGTGTTTTGCTTGAGGTAATAAAATGCTTCATTTCAATAACTGCTGGAAGCACAGTTTGACAGAAATATGGCACAATTATGTAACAGGGAAGAGATCTTAAAAATTAGGCAAGTGGCGGCAGATCTGGAGTAAGCAGAAATATGTGCCTTGAATATAGTTTTAATGAGAACAAGTACATTTTGTCAGTTGGAGATTCTTTGACTTTAATTTCCTGTAGAAATATGATGTCTGGGATTTATAGGAGACCATTGAACTGATTTTAATGGAAGTCTTAAGCGTGATACATCTCTACTTCGCTACTTAATCAGTTTTATTGGGTTTTTATCGGTTACAGTTTCATCTATCTGAAAATGAGTATGGAATCCACCACATATGCTGCTTTCAAGGGGTCCTCAAAGGTGTTCTTGTAGATGAACGCCTTCTCAAATCAGAAAAAGAAACTGTTTTTGTTCAAATTTGATGTTAAAAACTTGATGTTATGTCCATTATGAATCAACATGGAGCAGTAATTGTTATTGGCAGTAGTTGTGTTATGAAATTTTGTATTGAACAAAATGGGAATACCATTTGCTGTTGCACACATAGAAGTGAGCTTAATTCATTAGAAAAGCTAGTAGTGCAGTATTTAACCCACTAACAGTCAGGTTCTTTTCCTAAATCTAACTGATCTAACCTTTAAACTTGCATTTAGCTTTTAAAAAAAGGTTTAGAAATGATATTATATATGAGTCATTCTGTGAAAATTAAAATGTTTGTGAGTTTACAGCACAACAAAATATTTTTTCCTGAGTTAACAAATGGTTCCAGAGACATTAGGAGGAGATAAAGAGACAGGTTCTGTTCTGACAGATCTGTGACCCAACGGAGAAACAGTGAAGGTACAAGCCACTTTTGCCGAGGATTTAATGGGAAATGTGAACCTCATTTCAAATAAGATACAACTAGTGGAACTTCTGAAAAACAACAAATCTTATCTTGAGTGAAAAGCAGCCTTTTGGGAGGAGGGCTTGTTCGGTATATAAACTGATTGTGTTATCATAGTTAAAGAGACGATCTGTTGTCGGGATGAAGAGCTGTTCTCAGTGTGACTAAGATTATATCCTAAGTGAGTTTTTTCACATGTTGTCACGGTTACAGTTTATTACTGCCTGTGACATCATCAGTGGAACTGTTTCCAGGAACAGACCCAGCATCCTGACGCCCCTTTTATCATATCAGAGGGAACAACATGGACCACCCCCTGCATTGGACTATTGAACAACATAAAGCAGCCAGTGGATGTCTGAGATCAGTGAGCTGCAGGACGCCACAAGAACTCCTTCTTCCCGACTGCAATCAATCAGTCTATGGAAGATGAAGACTGAATTAACTTATTTGAAAAGACCCAACAATTTGATTTTCCCCTGAGGGAATCAATAAAGTTCAATTAAATTGAATTGTACTTTAAACCAGGTGAAGTCTTCACATGAATGTAACAACAATGTCAAACGATATCTAGTGGAGCTACCTGTTACCATAGCAACATGTTCACGGTTCATATTCTGGTTAAACTGTGTAACCTAAGAACAAGAACAAAGGCTCCACTAAGCCACTATTTAGGTCAGCTTTGTGAAAACTGCATAAACACCTCCCATTTTTTTACCAGACATAAAAAAAACTGTAAAACCCAGCTATTTCTGCTATCTCTGTGTACTAAAACCCATGCAATCAGGATTCGGTACACTCTGTTCCATCAGAAAGGTCAAGATCTCAACAAGTGTTTGTCCATCACAGTCTAAGTGCCCTTAAGTGAAACTCGCAAACGCTGCCCATTGTGAGCCACTCCAGATAAGAACAACAAGCTAATGCCAGAAATCGGCAAGAGGCACAAGATTTAACATCAGGAAAAGGTCACTGAGTTGGAGATTCCCTATAGACTAGAAAGACAAAGATTTTCAGTTGCACGTTTTCTGCTCGTTTCTACACCTGTTGAAAGTCTTTCTAAGGTAAACACGTTTTTTTTTTCCTTACACGTTTACCTTTTCATGATTTGTTTGAATTTTTCCGCATGTAGATAACGTAACAGTGAAATCATCTTTGGAGCCATACGTCGAGGAATGTGCAGTGAGATAATGAGGGTGAATCGGAGAGCAGCCGAGCGTGTCCCGCACAGATCAACCTTCCCACAAGGTCAGACACACGAACGCACCAGCCGTCGATCAAAGCAGCTCCTCCGCAGACTGTAGGAGGAGTTATGTGAATACGCCAGAGGTTAATGCTGGAAGTGCTCCACGAGTGTTCCAACAGGTAAAATACGCTCTCAGAGACATGGGTTCAAATTAGTGTTATACTCACAGGAAGGAGTAGACTTAAAAGATATGCAATACGATCAAGTTTCAATCGGATCTTCAGTGTAATGTAAAAGAATGTCATAGTTTCATCATTGTGAGGTATTGGCTACTATTGAGGCATCATAAAATCTATCCTAAATCAAGGCCTAAACAACTAAATTAGACCAAAGTGGCGAGCTTTAGAGTCTGGCTGCGTTTGTTTTAATTTCCTTTCCATGAAGCAGGTTTAACACAAGTCATGCTCAGTCACTATGCACAGTTAACCTTGATTCAGATATAGCAAAAGATGAGAAAAAAAAGAAAAAAATAAATCATTAAAGAAGCTATCTGTCCCCACATCCTGAGCAGATGGTAGAACCAAAACATGGATTGAAACCGGAGTGTCATAAATCTTCATAACTCCGTTCCACATATGTGTTTTACCAGGCTGTAAATGCTGGCTGTCTCAAAGATTTGTGCCTCCATCACTTCATCTTGTGACAAAGCCATTGAACAGATGCTCCAAACCCAACTACATTTAACATCATCATCAATCTTCAGGTGTCGTTAACATTCATACTTTTGCGAAAGTGCTTTTTCTGCCGTTTACGAGGTAGACGGTGCTGTCCGTGGTGCTGAAATAGGACAAATGATAGACGACGAAAGCAGGATTTAAGAAGGACTAGTTGACCTGGGACTAGATCAGATCTTAACTCGGGAATATGCAAACTAAAATTAAACCAAAACTAATTCAGCCGACACTAGGACCAGACCAGTAGCCAGACCCATTTACTTTCTTAGTGAAGTGGGTCAGGAACACCTTCCTTTTAATCTGACTTCCACTGAGCTAAATATAACTGACCAATCATAACCGTTTCTCAAAAAGGGGCAGATTATCTATCTATCTATCTATCTATCTATCTGTGTTCAGAGGTTCAGAGACAGTTTAATTTGTATCCATTTGTTAGGCCTCCGGGAAATCCAACTTCAACAGGGACCAGACTTCAAAATCACAAAACTAAAAAAAAATATTCAGAATAGCTGGCCAGGCTGTGAAAAGATTCACAGTTTGGATTTAGTCCTAGGGTGTGTTCAAATTTGCAGTCCGCCTCATTTAGTTTGTACCAATGCATTTAAAAATGTGGACCAAACACAACAAAGATACCTTTTTTAAGAAACACACTAAATGGTGCTAATGCCAAATGCTAATAAGGCATTTTATCTCCTGAGTGCTTCATGTTTTCATAGTTTTTTCCACTTTTTCCTCTTTCCACTAAACATTAAGTGAAGTTTTCGTCACCAACTTGTAACGCTTTTCCTGTTTGGGCTCATCTGTGGTTCGCTTGGGGTTCACACTAAGATTAAACCTGAACCCAAGGTGAGATTTATGTGGCCCTCAGCTTGTATTGTTTAAGTCCCCAACAGCAGCAGATTTATACAAACAATCCAACTCAAACATGTTAAAATCCAACTAAAACCCACTGAAATCTACCTAAAACATGTTTAAATCTAACAAAAACATGTTCCAATCCATCTAAAACCTGTTAAAATCCAACTAAAACCTGCAGAAATCTATCTAAAACATGTTTAAATCTAACTAAAACCTGTTCTAATCCATCTAAAACATGTTAAAATCCAACTAAAACCCACTGAAATCTATCTAAAACATGTTTAAATCTAACTAAAACATGTTCCAATCCATCTAAAACCTGTTAAAATCCAACTAAAACCCGCTGAAATCTATGTAAAACATGTTTAAATCTATCTAAAACCTGTTCAAATTCATCTAAAACCTGTTCTAATCCATCTAAAACCTGTTCTAATCTAACTAAAACCTGCTGAAATCCATTTAAAACCTATTCTGAAACAACTGAAACCTGCTGAAATCCAACATGTTCAAATCCAACTTAAGCCTAATCAATTCCTTCTAAAACCAGTTTAAATCCAGCAACAAAGTGTTCAAATCCATCTAAAACCTGTTCAAATCTACCTAAAACATGTGTTGCTGTCGAATAAGAATACAATCATATGAGACTGTCGGCCCTTGGACATTTTTCTCTCATCAAATGTGTCCCTCTTTGCCCTTGCATCACACTTTACTGTTATTTGCGCTGAATCTCAGTCAGTCTAGTGTTTTACATCTGTGGTGCTGTCCGTGGTGCTGAAATGTGTTGCCTGGAACTGCCTGGGCTCTGCTCCCTGTCGCTCTGAGCCTCATTAGTTCCCTCTCGGTCGGTCTCGCCCCGTGATTAATCTACATGTGTCTGCGGAGCCTGAGATACGCGAGTCATAAAAAGCAAGCGACGGGGCTGCCGTTTATTTCCTGTTGAATGTTGAGGCAGCACTCGCCCATTTAAAAGCCTGTTCAATATGGCACTCATGAGCGGCCCTCGATTTAAATTTGTATGCAGACGGGGGGAGAAGGAGTGCTAGATCAAAGTTAAAGAGGAGATTCATTTGATGGCCATTCCCGAGGCCGTGAGTGATGGCCTCCAGCTGATGCTCTGGATGAGTTTGTGCTGGAAATGATAAAAAAAAAAAATGCCCTCTTTAACTCACTTTAGAGGAGACTTGTTTTTCATGCGACCGTGAAGCATTTAAACATTTTTCACAAAGTGTTTCATGTCAGGGTTTTGAAGGTTATATTGACAAAAAGGTCGCACTTACCAAAACTGCTTTAGTATTCAGCTTCATATTTTGGGGGAAAATGGGAGGCAATAAGGCCCCACATTTTGTTAAAAATGACAAATGAATGTCATGAATAAAAGCTGGAGCAGTGGATTCAGAGCCATTGTAAAGGAAAGTATTACATATAAAAGTAATGTTGTTGTGAACTTTTTTTTACTGACAGTTCTGGACTGAAACACAATTGATTTTTAGACCTCCCTGAATTAAGTTCCAACTGTCTGACCCTCCATAAAACCTCAGCTAAAGCTTGGGAGCTAAATGTTGAGTGAAAGCATTGTTTTTAACACGTTAAGGACAAGGCTAAATGTAACACACTGCATTATGGGACGTGACGTCAGCATAGACCCAGGATTCTGCAAATAAACTCAAGAAATCATCCTTTGGTCTCATCTTTTTTACAAAGTCCTTGTAACATGTATTTTGTTGTTCAACCAGAAATAACTGGCTTTATAAATCCAACAAAATAAAGATATATCTGTTGCTGTATTTGGGGCCCCCCTATCCACCTGGGGCCCTAAGCATTGCCTGGTTTGCCTCCCCCATAGAAACACCTCTGTCTGTGTGTAGCACAATGGTTAAACATCGTAAAAATCGAAGAAAGAGCACTCAGAGGAACCTCGAAATCCTTTGGGGGTTATTAAACGGAGTCAGCTCTGACACTAAAGGTAACCTGATCCCCCCCAAAGAACCTCCGAGTGCTCCTTTCGGCCGTTTCCGTGTGCGTCCGTGCGCTCATTAACATTCCCCGCCGGAGGGTGTGATGCTGAAAGGATCTCCGGCGCGCCGAGCGGAGACGCGCAGTGTCTCTGTGTGTGCTCGTGGAGGAAGAGGAGGAGGAGGCATCACCGGCAGGAGGGGAGCAGCGCACAACCAACGCACGGCACAGAGCAGGCACAGCTGAGCGGAGCGGAGCAGGCGTCCATTCCTTCACTGCCGCCGCTCGCACACCTTTTTTCTCCTCGCAGCAGAAGGCCAGGTCCAGTATGCGTGGGATCTAAGCTCGCAGCGAGGACTCTCCTTCTCCTGGTGGACGTGGACAACCGAACCGCGGACATGCAGAAGATAGTCAGTTTATCCATCTCGGTGCTGCTGGTTTTATGGGGGTGCGCGCTCGGAGGCTCGCCCAGTGTTCAAATCGGTGGGTGAAACCAAACGAAAAACAACGAGTAAAATGCTTCAAATTCATTTTTTTTTCACAAGGGTTTGATGCTTTTGTTTTTAGGGGGTCTGTTTCCGAGGGGCGCCGATCAGGAGTACAGCGCGTTTCGGGTAGCAATGGTTCAGTTTGGCAACCAGGAATTCCGACTCACGCCTCACATTGACAATCTGGAAGTGGCCAACAGTTTCGCCGTCACCAATTGCTGTAAGTACCAAGAGTCATTACGCGTCTTTCCCCTGCTTTTCCCCGGCTGTGTCTTGATTGTGTCGCGCTCTGCTGTGTGCAAATCTCTGGATGGAGATAATCGAAGCTTATCTAATCCATATTCTGTCAGCAAACATGTCGTGGCAGGGAGCGGGCGACTTGGTTTCCACAGTAACAGTTGTCAGTCACATCCACAGGATTCGGATTCCGAGCTCAGACGGAGCATAAACCCCAAACTATCTATTCTACACTTGGTTTTACGCATATCTTTCAATCCAAACCATTCTAAAGTAGAAGGATCAATGCAAAGACTCTTAGGGCAATACTGTCACCTGCTTTTTCCCTCGAACTAAAACTGCTTCTTATTGGAATTGGCTGTGTTTTCGAGAAAAGGAGTTGCTGACGTGGATATTCTGATCGAAACGCGCGTCAATTGTCGATTGTTTTCTTTGTGAACCTTTCAGTGACAGGTTAACGTGTTCATGGCCATTCATTCGACGTGATTCATTCTGGTTTCCCGGTATAAACCACTGTCACCAAACCAAAACCACCACTTTTTCACCTACTGCCCAACCTTTACCGCGCAAAGCCTTTCCACTCATCTGATTTTGACAGTGACAGTCTGACAGTAACAGCGCTCCAAACGCGGCAGCAGAGAGGTTCTAAGGTCCCTTTTTTTTAATAGCCAAGGCGGCTCTTACATTTCATTAGGCGGTTGCCAAGCGACTACTCCCCTCACAGTCCGTTAAACATAAATCAAACGCTTCTGATTGGTTGCGCGCATGGCTCCAATCGATTGCATTACCATATAAAAGCTTCCTGCTCTGACAGGAGAGCTGCGTCCGTGTGGGCACAGCTGGGGTCCATACGGAGCTTTTTGTGACAAGAAGCTTAGTTTATGAGACACAACAGTGACAGGGAGTTAGCAGGGGAGTAAGTCGGGTTTGATGAGGCGTTTATGTGTCGCGCTTTGGAGGGAATGTGTGTCTCCTAACCTTGGCAAACCGGTGCTACTTCTTTCTAGACGCACATGGTCCGTCTTTTAATAGTTTACCATGCCCTGCAGTGTTTCTGTGGCTCAACTGCTTAGGAATAACAATTGTTGCATTTGACTTTAATGAAGAATCCCCGTTGTTTAAACCAGACGTTAACTGTTAAATCGGCTGGCTTCTTATCCATCTTCATACTCATAGCACAAAGTATATTAAAAGTTCAGATAATATTGAATTACTTGTCCAACGTATGGTCCATGGGCCAATGGCTGCCAAAAGGAAAATTTTTGTATTGCTAGTAACCCTTTTAATCCCAGACTGAAATATAAATGAACTAACATTCACTTTTATTTAATGGCTTTTGAACCAACGTAAGAGTTGCGTGGTCCTCTGTTGTCTTTTCTTATTATATTTTCTTATTCATTATTGTTTTTCAGTTCTTATGTGGCTTTTACTGTTTGTTGTTTTAATCTAAGATGTAGCCGTTTGTGTAATTTAATAGTTTTGTGCAGAAATATTTTGCTTGTGTTTGGTCAATAACTGATTCAGTAAAGTTCATTCATTCATCCATTTAATTTATCAAATAGGAAAGGTTAAAAGCAACATCAATACTGCAATTAATCGGGCCTGACTCAGTTAGTCACTTAGTTTCCAGCACGTTCCTCTTATGCAGCACAAAAACAAACAAGAAACACACTCCATCACCACAAGGACAAAAACACCCAGACAATAAAAGAAAAAGTGTGTAATTAAAATGATTTACATTACCATCACTGCTGTTGTATCCAGGTAGAAAGACAAAACAATTTAGCTTTCTTTTTTAAGGGTGAAATGAGCTTTTTATTCATCTAAAAACAAACAAGCAACTTTGACAAATGCCTTGAAATTGTCTAGAAATGAGACGTGTATCAAAAGCTCTAAAACACTCTGTAACTTTTAAAATCCAAGCAAAGAGTTTTAAAGTTTATAAATAACAGCCCTAAATTTGCTGCTATGTTTAACCCCTCTGGTTAGAAATTGCATTAAGGTATTTATTTAAAGCTAACAAGCCCCTGTGTGTTTGCATTACATTAGTCATTGTAACTTTAGGCTCCTTTAGTCTTGTGTCATGTTTTGGTTTCACATTTTCTCTTTGGCTGTTATTGTGACCATTGAAATGAAATTAGTTAATAATGTGGAATGCACTGTACTATATTTTAGCCACTCAAACTTTTATCTATAGGCATGAGTAAGATTTCAAGTGGAGACCAAAAAGATTCTATGCAGGATTTATAGTTAGAGACTATAAGCTCTAGGCAAAAGAGGATCTTTAGTGTTAAAATCTAACACATGTTGTTCAGATCATGATTTATTGATAAAATTCATCTTGCATTTTCAAAACCGCACTACTTTCTATTATTTTCCATTATGTTTGAACAGACAATGACCAAGATATCACATTATTCCAAAGAAGTGCTAAATCTGCTGCTTCTTTTAGACACTCACAGAGGCTGAATGCATTCAATTAACTCAACTGTGACTATCGTCTGCAACACATACTTCCAGTTCAAATGGGAATTTATATAAAAAGTCATATTTACATCTAAGTGGCATGTGTGTTTCATGGTTTGTTGTTGTTACTGCTGCAAGAAGCACATCTTGGAGAAGATAGCAAGGCTTTGTCTAATGATATATGATAAGTTACTTGTATTTAAGGTGCTGGAGTGCACAATCTAATGATTATTTTTTGTTGTTGCAACATTTTAGGATTAGCAGAATCATACCGTAATGAAACTTATGTTTGGAGTCTTGATGGTGGCTTTAAAACCAGAATACACTCCTCTCTAATGTGTACTACTTTTATGATCTTTTACCGGTTTTTTATAAGTCCTATGAGACATCCAACCTAAGATGAAAGAAATCTGTTGACGTTAAAGTGTTCTTTTCTTTGAGTCCATTTCCACAAACATCAAATACACACGTCCTATACAGCCCCATCATAAACAGAGGACTCCGACATACTGTATGGAAGAAGATATACATTGCTCCATCTTCTTCGATCAGTGTTCTCTAGCAAAGACATGTCTCGCTCTAATGGAAGCAGACACCGAGCATATGAGCCTCCACCGGTGGAGCATCAGTCACAGGTCGGAGTTGGGCCGTACAGCAGCTCACTCCATCAGTGCAGCGTGTCAGAGCCGGTAGGGGGAGGACGCTCCACTCCTCCATCAATAACAGTTCATCTGGACAGGCCTGCATCTGCTGCCAGCACCGGGGGAATCATCCTCAATGTGTGTGTGTGTACAGGACCAGTGCACATTTATAACAATCGTCTGTCTGTGTTTAAGATAAAGCTGTAACCTTTCTAGTACAGTCGCCTTTGAGAAGTCATTTCATGCACTGACCACTTCCTTACTGTAACTATGACCAAAAACAGTTGATTAATGCCAATGCTGCTTTGCCATTTACACTTTTTGGTTCTATCTTGACCTAAATAGTCTGTTCTTAAGAGTTTGTCCTCTACTGAAGTTAGACAGTTAGAGTTTTGTGTTTTGAAAGTGTGTCAGTTTTGGTGGCGTCCCATAAAATATCCTAAAATAGGGAATCTTACTTTTGGTTTCAGAAGTGTCTGCTTTGATTGGGTGATGGAGAATCCTAAAACAAAGCAATGTCTTATCAAATGAAGCTTGTTTTGTTTTGTTTTCTGAAACATTCATAAGAAGAAAGAACGCTGAATGTTATACTACTTCCAAAAGAAAAAGCTGTTTATCTTTTATGGTTCTGACTTAAAGACCTCACCTTAAACATTGGGATAAACTTGAATGAAAAAGCCTGTAAAATGTTGGAAACTGGTGCAAATCTGAATTTAAAGTTTATAAACCTGTGACTAAAACCCATAAAAAATTCTACCTCAAGCTTTTTGCACCGCTTTCTGTCAGGATTTATTTACATGATAAATTTTGTTTGTGGCAGCCCATCTGAAATTGAAAGGGGTTGATTCAAATGTGATTTTTTTCCAAAGAAGAAATACAACTTGGGTGGTACTTTGTCTGCAGCAGAAAGACATAAGTAACTTTCTAGAATGGTCACCTTTGAGAGGTCATCTATTTAATTCAAACCCCTCTTTTACCAGTTGTTTGTTTTTGTCCTCAGCTAAAGGCACTAAATATTGAGTCTCTCAGAGTCAGCTACATTATACAGTTAGATAGATACAGTTTTGTGTTTTAATGGTCAGTCATTTCCTGAGTTCTGTTTGAGTCAACATAACACATACATATAAACACTGCAAAAATTTGTATCGGTCTAATAACACATATCCGACTCTGTTGCTTTCTGTAGCTGCAATGCATTGTGGTTATTAGTCATAGATAATTACACTGTATGACCTGAAGAGAACCTCTCATTTCATTATCGTGCAGTGAAATAAAATAGAAAGCATTTGTTTCCAAAACATTAGCGTCACACTGCAACAGCGGCCCGATCCACTCGGCCAGATTAGACAAACCACAAACTGCTGCAACTGAATTATTGAAAGGCATTATGGGTAACATGGGGAATCATAAAATTATTTAGACCAATAAAGCACAGCAGTATATCGGGCGGATTTGGAAACAAACTGGCGGAGGTAACTGACATTTCATTTAATATAGACGTAGCTACACTATGTACTCCATTGTGGATATGCTCATAATACACTGTTGTGTCATATGACCTTTTTACATTTACTTTTTTACTTTCTGAAACAAAATAGAGTTCCTATTAGCATTTTGAAATATATGTAGATAAGGACCTTTAAACAATCATTGAGCCAGTTCATAAATGACATAACATGCATTATAATTATGTTTGTCAGACTGGGATTAACACAGGAAAAGCCTGTAAATGTTGGATAAAAAGAACCCTGATGTGCCATATAAATAATACTAATATTATTGCATGTTGTCCAAAACATAGATTGTATTGACCAAGTGTTTATTAAGAATGAAGAAAAATAAAGGTATTAAATGTATTATTACTATGCTATTATCTATGTAAAATGAAACATACATACGACTGACTTGTTAGACATAAATGTTCATCTTAAATCAACATTTAGATATAATAGCATAGGCATCATAAGGCCTAACTTACTAAAGGTTTCCACACACAAAATCCAGAACACATGCAAAAAAATGAGCTAACTAGTTTACAAAGTGTGAGCATTAAAGGTTGTGTCTATCGCAGCTGCAATTTTCACTATAATCCCTGGTGCGTATTCAACGTGACAACAGTTTATTAGCAGCAAATGACTGTGCACAGATTGCTCTCTACAAACACGGAACACAGGACTCGATGATAGGACTCTTAAAATGTCCAAATCTGGTGAGTCTAGTTTTATTCATCCTGGGAAACATTTTATTAAGCAAATTATAAAAGTTATATAGGCATTCTGTGCGTTAAAAAAAAATAGTGCTCTCACACATCTGGACATACAGTGCTCAGATTTACTAAACTTACAGAATTTAGTATATCATGCCCATGGTTTAATTACATTTTGGTACTTACATTAGCCAATTGTTGAACTTTTTGTTTCAGTACGTCTTCTTTGGTCTTTTATGGTAGGTTGTTTATGAATGAACCAGAATGTAGCTTGTTAAATAAGTTAAAAATGGTGCAAAAAGTGGTGCAAAATATGTTTAACCTTAACCCCCATAGTCTTTTCACAACTAACCCAATAAACTCTTCAAAAAATCTGGAATATACCTTCAAGTACAATTGTAAAATAACACTGGAGCTACAATTCATATACCAATAACCTTTAAATCTGTAATTTTTGGGGCATTTAGGCTTTTGTAGAAACAGGCCCCCTTCATTTTTCATAGTAAGTGCTCTTTCAGAACAGCAAGGCACCGTTTTTTTTTTCAATTTTACTCTAGACTTTATGTGTAAAAATTAAGCTCCGCTATAACACCAACCATAAAACAGCCATTAAAGTCATTAAATAGTCTGACTCCAAAGATAAAACACTATAGCATTATATTTGGTGTTATCAGTGGCTGGCAGACACATACAATGACCCGTTTGTTTCCGGGAGACTGGCTTGTGCACGTTCCTGTAGTTGCCACTTTCAAAGGCCACCCTTTTCTTCTCAGGGACCAACAGAGAGGTTTGAGGTCACTGACAGCCAGCCCTTGATTAAACACTTCAAAGTTCTGGTTTGTCATGCTTCAATCTCGTCACTCTGTAATTTCATCCATTTACATGCACGTAGCATCTCCGCAACGCACTCACTCGGGCCTTCGCTGAAAGATCAAAAGCGCCAGCCGGCCGTATACGCACGCCACGGCATCGGTTGTAGCCAATTTATTGTTCACACTTAATTAGGTGCATTCTCCTCCGTTTCAGAAGAGGCTGTGAAATATTAAACAGGCCTGGGAGCTGGACGGTCAGAAATGAGGCTAAAGAACCCTCGGTGGATCTTTGCCTGCCCTGAATACACCCCCAACCCCGCGAGCCCGTCACTGTGTCCTCAAAAAGACAAGAGCCAGATAGCAGCACTTACATGTAATTTAACTGTGTCCCAGATGAAAGTGGCCCCTCGTCTCGTATCAGTTGTGTCTGGAGTACTCCAAACGAACTCAGCATCGCTCTGCGTGGTGTATTCTCGCCGCTACATGAGATACAACTTAAACCGGGATGGATACGGTATGATTTATTCAATAGACAAGCTGAGACACCACACTTAACAGCACATGGTGGAAAAAAAAGGAAGACCGTTCATTGCTTCCATGGGTTGAGTAAATTTGAAGTTAACTTTTCAAATGATGCAAAAAGGAAAAGCTATTTATGATTCTTCCATTACCGGTGAGAAGTGAATCATCTCTCCTGTGGGGTTACATCAGATGCTGGAGAAAATGGATGAGCTATGGTAATATTCAGTTTTTGGTTTTTAGGTCGGAGATTGCTGTTAAATCAGGCATACTCAAATCAGTCCAATCCAATTCAACTTCATTAATACCAAGGTAAGGTTAGGTTAAATAAATAAAAACCAAATGAACTGATTCAGACTTCATCTTCCACAGATGGATTGATGGTACAGTTCTTGTGGCGTTCCGTCCTACCCATCATTGATCTCAGACGTCCACTGGCTGCTCTCTGTTAATTAAAAACCCAAAGCAGGGGATGGTCCATGTTGTTCAGTATAGCATCCGTGCTGTTGTGTCTGTTGCTCCACTGCTTTAACCAGACTTTCCAGACTAATACCAGGCCTCTGTGCTTCTATTCCTGTAAATTTCAAAAACATAACAAATGAAAAAAAAAGATTTGTTTGTTTAAGGATGTTCATATTTTTAAAGAGAGAATTCAAATTTGGCTTTTATTAGTTTTTTGGGGGTTTTTTTCCACCTTATTGCATTTTGTATCCTTGCTTTTAAAATATAATAGGACATCCATTTGTTTTCAGTGGACATAATTTCTTGTTTCGTTCCCAGTCAGCCATTTGAGAATTACATTCAAGGGCATGCAAAAGACGCCTAGCTATAGGAGTTTGTCTAAGTCACTTTGGCTGAAAGTGTTAGCTTAAATGAGAATGCTTTCATTTATTACTGCTCTGCTCTGGCCACTATTGAATTAAATCCGCTGACGCAATCTAGAGTCACCTAGTGCGTTTTATTAGTGGCTCATGTTTTACATTAGCAGCAGAACAAGCTTTTGACTCCTATTTTTTCGCTTCTACTTCTTGATGCATTTGCTAAAAAATACATTAATGTCTATCATTGTTTTTTTTATCTTTTGTCTGCTGACTTCCACTGAAAGACAATAGTATTCCCCTGTAACTCTTTGTCAAGCGCTAAAAGCCTGTACAGTGACAACAGTATCAGCGCCAAAGACACCATTTGCTCTCAGTGTTTCAGTGTGAATTAGTCAGTGTGGAGTGGAGCTGTCTCCGAGGATGGATAAATCTGTCGTAGCAGTCAGCTCCATGACACGAAGAGGTAGGGAACCTGGATCATTTGAAATCTGACGTCTCCTGCACTGAAAATTCATCTGGGACACAACAAATTGGGATTGTTTTGCAGTTTTTTTGTTTCTTCTTGGATGCAACGGTAGTTCATAGTCTGATAGAAGTTGTACGGTGAAGTTTCATGATTTAATGGCAGAATTGCATTTCAAATTGAACCCCAACTCATACTAAAAGAGTAAATCACATACAAGAAACGTCAAAACTCACAGTTTATGTGATCACACTTTACGAATCGATGGTTTGCTGCAACTTAACTGCTCACACTGTACAATTAAAACTAAATAAATCAGACCTCCGAACACGTAAGAAGTTAGGTTACAATGTCTCATGCTAAAAAGAAACACGCTCTTTCGGCGTTATGTGCCATTTTATGCATTGAGAAGCCCACAAAATAGAGATTTATCAATTTTGCAAAGAGAACTGGAAGTAACCTTATGGAACATATAAATCACAATATGAGATGAAATTCGGCCTGACTGAAAAATTGTCATACAACCATAAATCAGGTCAAATTAGGGCCAAAACTCACACAGTTAATGCCCAGCTTTACTTAGTGCAATACCATGAATCACAGATGGTCCTTTTGATCATATGGTAAACAATAGGCATTTGTTAAGAATGCATTCAGAGCTGCATAAGCCAAAGAACCAATCTAAATTAATACTTTAACACATCCACTACTGTAATATGACCAGTTACTACTATATGTGTACTATTACCAGTGATTTTTCAAAAGACAAGCAAATCATGTTCATACTTTATTATTGCAACAGAGTCAGACGGAGGAGGTTTTGGTCATTGAAGCATGATAATAATCTAATCACTATTATTTTAAGGTTAAAAAGTTGAATAGTGTTGCTTTAGCATTAAAATTCATCATTAATACATAATTATTTCTATCTTGCTTGAAAATTGTGTAATGTCTTCCACAGGGTTTGTTTTGTATCATTTAACAAAAATGCAAGAAATATATTTGACATTTTAGCATTTGTTCATTCATTTTTTTCCAACCATCAAATTACAAATAGATGTATTAAGACAAAATAATAAAAACAAATAAACAAATACTTTAATATAATAATAATAATAATAACAAACAATCTGATGGCAAAAACACAAAACATTATGTCAAAAATGTCTGTCTGTCTGTTTATGAAGTTTATGTTTTTATGCTTTTTTTCTTGTACAAAAACTGTAAATGATGTCTATGTTAAATACAATATTGTGTAACACCTCTCACTTTGTACGGATTTGTTCGTTAGCATTTACTGAAATTGCGTCAAATGGCCTTGACATTTAAGTGTCTGTTTAGTCAACCTGCACCTCAAATAACAAGGAATGAGGCAATCTTTTCTTTAACTCCCAGTAACCTTTCCCGCTAAAGGAAGCTGCTCATTAGCATGCACCGAGCAGAATGTGTCCTACCCATCAACACAGTGATTAAAATTTGATCCGGTTGCCTTGTCTGCTCTTACAGGGTGTTCTTATCCCACTTATTAGGATTGGTGTGTTTGTTCAAGGAGAGATAACACAAAAAGAAATGACGTATGGAAATGACAGGTCAAAGATGCTTCTCGGAGCGATAAGGAGAAAGAGCAATAAGCAGACAGACAAGTCTTAATGTTACGTCTCTGAGAAATGTAAATGTACGATCCATACTGCATCTTTAGGCTGAGTGTGTCCTTTTAAAAGGGCAAAAGCACTCGGCTGCTGCAGATAGGAACGACGTTATAGATTGTCCATGGACGCTTTAATGACTCGCACTGTACATCTTGTTGCATGGAGTGTGTGCTCTGTGAGATACGCCATTGTAACAGAAGTATGTTCGGATAAGCAAGAACGAACGTGGTCCTTCAATCCACGCTGCACATTATTTGTAGTGGGGGGAAATCTTGGCAGCCATTGTTAAGACACACCAATACACCACAATAAACTGTTATAAACCATAAAATGTAACACAAATGTTCTGGTTTTAATGGAAGAATCCCCCAACAGCAGCTATTCCCATTTATGACAGGCTTCACTTTCCGAGCTGTGAATAAAGCTCAACTCTGTAGACTGAAGTTTAATGATCACAGAGCTTTATTCATTTTTACATTCACAGCCTGCATTATTGGGAACAGGAGTTTAACGCGTTGCCAATAACATCTTGCTTGTATTCTTGTTGAAGTAAAACAGCAACCAAAAGTCAGTCATGTAATCTCTTGTGATAGGTCCTAGTTCTGGTGATAGGATGGTTACATTGGAGGTTTCTGTCCAGCTGAAGGTGCTGTGTCAGTGAGATAGGTGTGATTCTACTGAGCTAGTAAGAATGATGAGCACAACATTCGACAGTGACATCCCACAATGAACAACGAATGTGTGAGGGATTGTCTTAACTTTCTTATTTTTAACAGCTTATTTTAATAGGAATAGGAATCATCTGTGAAAAAATTAGACCTTAAGATGTGATCTAGGCTTTATAATTAAGGATTTATAATAGATGAGAATGATTAGCCCACAGCGGAATTTTGGCCAATCACAGCTCGCTTCAGGTAAAAAGGAGCGCACCCATTGGTTGAGACTGATTTCAACAATGTAGGACCAAGGAAACAACCAAGGAAATGGGTTATTCTGTTCAAAACTGTAAAATCCAAAGCTAAAAGTGTCTAAACTTTGATTTAATGTAACTTATTAGTATGTGTGGTGAAAAATTTACCAGGTATTACTTTTTTAAATAAAAGAAGCAGGAAAGGTTATTGTGCTATTGTGGGTGAGTAGTGGGGCTGAGAGGGCAAAAAAATGTGTACCAGAGCTTTAAATACAAGAATTTTAGACATTTATTCTAGATGAGAAGTACCTTTGTACAACAGGACTTGTAGTGTAGTGCATTTTACAACTGTACCGTGTGTCCATATTTGTGCAAGTTACATTGTTAACAGTGGCTGACAAGATTTCCTATCTCCGAACAATACTTAATGCCTACAACTGATTAAAACATTCCCTTATAAAGACGTTCCTTCCTACCAGGACACACTTAGCTGTTAATTGAAAGCGCTTGATGCCTTTCTTTATATTGCCATCGGTGCTGTTCAGAACTGAGTAAAGCTCCATTGTGGCCGAGGGAGAAGCCAGTCCCTGATGAACTGCCTCGGAAACAATAGTTCTGTCTGGACCGTGGCCAACACATCACTGCAGTTGTTAGCTTGTCTGTTCCTTTTTGGGAAATCAGACAGTTTATCTGTTTAATATTCAGAGCTGGCCTCAAAATAAAGCGGTAGGACCACTTTGAGGCTTTTGAGCACTATTATTTACTCGATTGTTACTGACAAATTAATGATCATTTTGAAACAAAGGGGTGAATACATTTAGTGGATCAGGCTTTAAAATGAGAGTAAGTGAAATATCTTGAGTGGAGAAAATGGCTTGTGTCTGCTAAGCAATCATTTTATTATCAATGTAATTACAGATAACAACATCATGACTACAAGAGCAGACATCCAAAGACAACTATCGTAAAACTTTTATTTTATTTCAGTGTCTTTTATGTTCGTTGGACCTATTGTTGTTGAGATTGTGGACAATGTTTGGTTGTGCAACATTTCACATTCTTTATGGTATTCTTTATGGGGTTTAAAAATGAGAGAGCGATCATCTCGTTTTCAGCTTCTTTGCCGTTATCAGTCTTAAAAGTCCTTTGTACTAACCTGCCTCACCAGACCTCCACAGAAAGTGTTTGCAAAGAGCACGTACTTCAGAAGGTCTTTGATTGGATGAACCACCTGCAAGTACCACAGATATATGAGAGCAATGCTGTGTTACATAAATTAGTAACAGTGAAACAGTCTAAAATACACCTATGACTGCCAGTGGGGACACAATTGGTCTGAACATGTGTGTTGAGAAATGCCCGCAGCAGTACAAAACAGAATTTTATGGCTTTGTGAACTCACTTGAGAATCCCAGCAGCTGTGCAGGGTACCTGTGGTCATTTAACTCTAATGACTGTAAAAATGCTTCATTAATGATCACATTAGGCGTTTAAATATGACAATGGGCTGCTCCTACAAGCGCATTCACAGATCCAAATATATCCAGTTACAGATGACCCAGGCCGCCTCTAAATGGGTCATTAAATACAGTCTACCTGGACAGATTCAAAATACATTTAGCACAGGGCTACAATGCAATAACTACGTTGAATATTACAAAACAACGTGAGCTGTGATGTTTGGATACCCATTTAGACAATTAAAGGGAAGTTTATGAAGGAATACAACACTCTGGACTAACTTCTAAACGATCAG
>JAWCTZ010001313.1:0-20813 GCA_036850595.1 Rhyacichthys aspro | reverse complement strand
TAATGACCTTCGATGTACCAAAAATATTGTGTTTCTATTTGATATATAAAATGTATTTGAAGCAGACCTTTGAAACTTGGATGCATTGTTAATATTTAAGATATCATCCAGTTCCTATAGGGGCAGGAGTTCCAGCCCTTTTATAGATGTCTGTGCTCTTGGTGGGGCATAAAGCAGAAAACATCAAGTCAGATTAAGCCTAAGGGTCAGATGTTTCCTGAAATAGACTGACCATAGATTGGTCCAAAAATATAATCAATGCCAATATAATATAATTATGCCTGTTTAGGCATAAGTTTGAATCCCTCTGTTACTGAGTGTTTTTTTAACACACCTCACAATACTGATGTACACAGACACAATGGTTCCATGGTGTAATGGTTAGCACTCTGGACTCTGAATCCAGCGATCTGAGTTCAAATCTCAGTGGGACCTGTTTTGAAATGGCCCTGCACTCTGTGGGACCCTAAACAGATCAAGTCCAGTGACCCAGCTCATATGCTGCCTCTGAAAATCATAGATTAGACTAAAATCTTGGATTGTCCTGCTTGTATTCAAGTACAGGTGCTCAGGACGTAGCCTCTTTGTGAGGAGATGAGCCAATTTCTGTGGCGACATAAGGCTCATATTTTAAAGAGACTCAGGATGTGAGTCCTGAAGCTTCTGGATCTGGTTCCCATGCCTCCAGTGGTACTCTGGAGGAATACAGACATCTCTGCCGCCTCGCGGCCATTAGGACACGGACCTCACGTGACTACAGCTGGATAACTCCCCGATGCAGCCAGTGGTGTCTAGTGCATTTTCCATGGGCATGGTCCTGCTACCTTAAGCATTTTCAGAATCTACGTCTGAACAACTATTTTCATGTTTAATGACTCCTCCCTCTGTCCTCATGGTGTAATGGGACAGATCCTGTTGGTCCTGGTCCAGGCTCAGTGCAGGGGGCAGTGACACAGCATTTACTCACACACTGTTTTGATCAGAGCTGAATCTTGCACACTCTCCTGTGCAATACTACGAACTTGGAATATTTTTTGACAGAATATGGATATTTTTAAGTGGTCAGGCCCATACAACCCCAAACACATGGACTCTCTTTCACCTGAAGTGACTGTCACACTCACATGACTCACAGTGATAGAGCAATGACTAAAAAAATCATTAATTGCAAAATATTTAAGTTAAAGCTCACTATTTATTTATTTATTTATTTAGTTTCTTTTAAGAGCCTGTAGGTTTAAAATCATGTATTATGTGTAGAAATATCCATTCGTTCATTCATGCACTTATCGTCTTCTGCTCATTCCTATTAGGGGTCAGGGGTGACTGGAGCCTATCCCAGCAGCTTTGGGCCTGAGGGGGGGTACAGCCTGGACAATGACCAGTTAGTCACAGGGTTAACACAGACAGACATTCACCCTTTTATTCATTCACTAGAGGCATGTACATTTTGTTGTGATTGATGACAAAAAAGGGTTAAATGAATGAAGTAATGCAGAGTTTTCACTGACCATTTTATTTGATTCAATGCAGTGGATTAAAAAAAAACAAGATTAAAGACCTAATATTTTTTTATTATTTTTATTTATTGAAATGAGAGAAATGAGGAGAAAAAAGGAGCATAGCTGCGTGGGGTTAAAGGTCGAGAAGAAGGCATCTGGACGCCTCCTTTTCAACCTTTTAGCCCTACACCTCTGTATTCCTCTTTCCTCTTTATTTCTCTTTTAAGGACAGAGTTGAAGAACTACTGGTCCAAGCTGCAGGTGACCAGTCTCTTCCACAGCGGACGTCTGGTGTGACTCTGATCTGAAGATGGTTTCTTCTTTTGGTCCTGTTTGGAGAAAGAAATCCACATTAGAATAAGGTTCAATATAAATCTGAACAGGAACTGCTAATGCATTCATTCTCTTCTGTGATCAATAGCTACAGGAGTTGTGATGAAAATCTTTGGTTTGAAGAAGGCAGGTTGAAATAGAGCAAATAAATGAGCCTTTTATTAAAGAGTTAGCATTATTATAGACTAGAGGCAACTAAACACTGAAAGTGCAGATGTCAAGTAGGAAATGTTGAAGCTCTGAAGAGTCTAAAACAGTTTGACACATTTTGAGACATAACAATAATGAGATAGTCCTGACCTTTGTGAACAGTTTGTGGAAGAATGCTCCTATGGTGGTTCTGTTGTGGTCACTTTCACAGTGAACAGTGGAAGAACGATCCTCCGACATCACTGAGTGGTCATTATCCTCAGCTGAAGGTGTTAGTGGATGGACTTTGCGAGACCTCCTGCCCAGTCTGAAGCCCCTCCACCAAACTGAACTCTTCTTCTTGTCCTTTTGGCTTTTGTTTGAATCAGAGCTCTGAATCCTGCTGCTGACAGTGGGTGTGACATTTGACCTCCTCGTCTCCTCAGCTCCATCAAGAGTCTTCTCGGTTATTTCACTTTTGGTGAAAGTGACACTGTCGACAGATAGTGGCAGAGTACATTGACATGAATTTAATGGTGACATGTAATTAACTAAAGATGCAATTATACCATCAAACTCTTCTACACTTTTTTCACAGTTTTTGATAGTCACCTTGGGCTGTTGGACTTCTGAGTGACCTCTTTGTTGGCATCAGTTAAATCTGGAGAGACTTTTCCAGATGTGTCAGTGGCGTAAGTATCACTAAGAGTGGGACTAGTGGAGGTCCTTTCTTTAGTTTCAGTCTTTTTAAATCCAAAGCAGTCTGTCAGATGATCACATCCTTCCTTTGCCGTCCCCAAATGGCTCTGGAGGATCTGACTCACATCATCTGAGGTCAACAGCTGATCTTTGGAAGTGTTGTTCCACTCTTCTGCTGCTCCCAGTGGGTTACGGCCCATTGACTCCAAAGTTAACTTGTATATTGACATACACAAGTCGACGAGGTGCTCCTGAGTCTCAGTGTTAAAGATGCCGTCTTTTACTTCCTGACAGCCCCTGAAGAAACACAAGACAAGGTAAACCATTGTGTCTGATTATTTGTTGTTGTTGTATGTTTGATTGTGTAAAAATAACATACTTTTCGCTGAGACTCTGAAGAAAAGTCTGGATGAACCTGCTCATCTTTACCGGCCACAGTGCAGATTCACCATCAGCCAAAGGAGGTAAATAACTCTCCTTGACACAGTCGCCACTGGGCTCTTCTTCCTCTGGGAGCTCGGCGATAAGACAAACCAAGTCAAGCTCCTTTCCATCATCTGTGGAGCTCCAGACCATGTGTGGCTCCACAGCTTTCTCTTCCTGCTTTAAAATGAAAAACAGAGGGTTTAAATTGTGTATTGTCTTCAAATCTTAACTGTAGAACTACAAAACAACCTTAATTTGTCAAAAACTAAATATGGCCTGAACCACAGTGGATGGTAGTGTTGCAGTCAAGACCAAGTGAGTGTATCAAGACTGAATAAAGACCAGTATATGACACGTGAGAGGGAACAGTGGCTGAATTCAGACAGTCCAAGTCTACTCTCAAACTAAAGTAAAAATGAGTCTGAAAAGATCTTCAAAAAGTGTTTAAACTTAAGACCTGTTTAGGGACTTTGACTCTAGTGGAGATATCGCTCTTTAGTTTCAGCAAAATGTAACTTCTCAAAGCAGTTGCAAAAGTGCCCATACTCTTATCATTAGAGAGTGTTTTTGTAGAGGTTTAGGGTCTAGTTTCTATCACACAATTTGTCCGTCTAAAGGAAGACTGAATTTCAAAGATGTCTCAGAGTCTCATACCTGACTCTCTACAACAATCCCAGGAGTTTGGTTCGATTCTTCCTCATTCTCCTCAGTTTCCTCGGGCTCTTCCCAATTAGTTGGTGGATTTGTTTTCCTGTAAGTGTTGAGTCTCCTAAAGAGTTTAGATTTCCTCCTCCTTCGGAACGTCCTGCATTTCTTGTGGCCAGGTTTAACGGCAACAATAATGGTGGGCTCCACAGGACACATAGAAGGAGGAAGATGAGCGGGGTCATCATCATCATCATCCAGGTACACAGGATCCCAGAAGTAGTCTCTCTTCCACGTTCTGTCTTGCTTCTTGTGCGTTTTCTTGAGTCTTCTCTGTGGTTTTGCATCATGGGTAACAGAGGCCTCTTTATTGTCCATATAACTGAGACCCTAAAGAAGTAAAGGCACAAAACAGACAAGTGTTAATTGATCCATCTCCATTCAGACAGCTGAGCTTAAGCTTAAAGTATCAGGATCAACCAAGTCAACTCAACACAAGTACTGATGTAATCTGTAATAATGCTAAAAAAGAAGTGCTTGTTGCATTAAATAATTTACTGGACATCAATGTAGAATGTTTTCATAGTTTTTTTGTCATGAGAAAAGGAGAAAAAGTAACGTAGTTAGTTAGTGTCACTACCACTACTGCTAGTGTTTGGTGAATCAGTTACAATATTGATGTATTTTTCACTCACATGTGACTTTGCCCCAGTCTCCATCTGGTCTCGTTCTTCAGTGTTTTTCATTTGAAATGTTTCTTTCTTCAGTTTTGGTTCTGTGCAGATGTGTGTCTTCTCTCGGTGAGATTCACTGTGAAATGATTCGACTGAAACAGAACTTCACAGAAACATGGAATGTGTCCTGAGTTCTGACGGAATCATCGTCGTGGCGATGGCCTTCATGACTCATTTTCAAATTTAACAACATTTAATGTATTTATTTCATTTAAGTAGATCTAATGCATCTAGTTCTAGTTCACAGAAAATATGATCAAACATTTCTCACTGAGGGAGACTAGTAAGTGTAGTTTTCTTGGTGTAACGTAACGCTTGAAGAAATGGAACAAAAATAAAGCCATGTTGTCTTTGTTTAATAGATGAACTAAATGCCTTGTTTCCAGTGTGTGTACGGTACAGGTCAGGTCAGTACGGGACAGTTTGGTACAGTATCCCCTGAAGAGGGACACGTTTGACTTTAATGGATTCTGAGGAGGGACGTCCTGTACATAAATAATGACGTACGATGTGCCATAAATATTGTGTTTCTATTTGAGATATAAAATGTATTTGAAGCAGACCTTTGAAACTTGGATGCATTGTTAATATTTAAGATATCATCCAGTTCCTATAGGGGCAGGAGTTCCAGCCCTTTTATAGATGTCTGTGCTCTTGGTGGGGCATAAAGCAGAAAACATCAAGTCAGATTAAGCCTAAGGGTCAGATGTTTCCTGAAATAGACTCACCATAGATTGGTCCAAAAAGTATAATCAATGAATATGGTATATTCTGTTTAGGCATAAGTTTGAATCCCTCTGTTACTGAGTGTTTTTTTAACACACCTCACAATACTGATGTATACAGACACAATGGTTCCATGGTGTAATGGTTAGCACTCTGGACTCTGAATCCAGCGATCTGAGTTCAAATCTCAGTGGAACCTGTTTTGAAATGGCCCTGTACTCTGTGGGACCCTAAACAGATCAAGTCCAGTGACCCAGCTCATATACTACCTCTGAAAATCATAGATTAGACTAAAATCTTGGATTGTCCTGCTTGTATTCAAGTACAGGTGCTCAGGACGTAGCCTCTTTGTGAGGATGATGCCATTTCTGTGGTGACATAAGGCTTATATTTTAAAGAGACTCAGGATGTGAGTCCTGAAGCTTCTGGATCTGGTTCCCATGCCTCCAGTGGTACTCTGGAGAATACAGACACCTCTGCCGCCTCGGCCATTAGGACGGCCCTCACACGACTACAGCTGGATAACCCCCCAACGCAGCCAGTGGTGTCTAGTGCATTTGTTCGTGGGCCTGGTCCTGCTAACTTAAGCATTTTCACAACCTACGTCTGATGGTAGGACTCTCACTTCAATGCAGGATTCCCCCACATTTGGTCTGATCATATGCCTTCAGTGGAGCAGGCTGTGCCCTCCCTAATTGTGGCCCCAGACGAAGCCATGTGACCAAATGCTAGGTGCCTGTGACCATAGCGCCAGGTCATGGATGAGTTGCTGTGTAAAGCATATGATGCAGGGGCACATATGGGTCGTATGGGGAATTTATTGTCCCATTTATTGCCGAGCCTTGCGTCCTCGCTGGAGGCCACTGGGGTTGACATGCCCACCCAGGGACTGGTATACACTTTCCTGCAGACCTTTGCTTTCATGTCAAGGGAGCTTGGGCATATGCTTTTGCTTTTGACGCAGGCTTGTCGCCAGGTCTAGCTGGCATAATCACCACTGAAGGAGACCCACAGAAGGAGACCCACAGAAGGAGACCCACAGAAGGAGACCCACAGACAGACTCTACGAGGCTTACCTGTCGTTCCAGGGGAACTCTTAAGGCCCTACATCACACGGCCCAGGCTTCTGAGACACAACAACAGTCAGCTGGCCTTCACAGATAGACACTTCCCCAACCTGTTGCTGGCCCTGCTACATTTGTCCGGCCTGGTTCTGACACTCTGGGACCGTTACCTGCAGGCACAGAGTATGACGACTGGCTCAGCAGCACATGTCCTGACAAAGACCAGAGGGCCTCACATTACACCGGTTTTAAAATCACTGCATTGAGTCCCCATGTGTTTCAGGATCAATTTTAAGGTTCTTTTACTGGTTTTTAAGAGTCTTAATGGTCTTGGGCCTTTCAGAACTGCTTTTACCATATGAACCCTCATATGAAGTGGTAGATGAAGGGTGGAAAGCCACACCCTCTCACCAGGCTTGTAGTCAGGGGCAGGAGATCGATGGTGGTCAGCTAGAATCTGGTTACGATCGCACTCCGAGCAAGAGCTGCCCGAAAGTCATGCCACGCACGCCGGGCTCTTCGAAGGTGTCCCTGAATAGAAGGAACCACTACTAACGCCTCCTGGGAGGGAAAAAGGGGAGGCTGAAAATCATTTGCGGCCATGAATGGTGACATACCCGTGGCTGAGGAGATTAGAGTGTTGTGGGAGTATTCAATCCAGGCAAGATGGGTAGACCAGGAAACCGGATAGCGAGCAGTGATGCAGCGTAGAGCTGCTTCCAGGTTTTGATTGGCCCACTCCGTCTGGCCATCGGTCTGCGGGTGGTATCCACAGGACAGACTGGAAGAAACCCCTAACGCATGACAAAATGCTCTCCAAACCCGTGAGGTGAAAATGGGTCCTCTATCTGACACAATATCCTGGGGTATACCATGTAATCTGAAAACATGCTGAACAAGCAAGTTAGCGGTCACAAATGCAGAAGGCAATTTAGGCAACAGAACATAATGTACTATCTTAGAAAATCGGTCAACAACTGTCATAATGATAGTGTTACCTTCTGATGGAGGAAGGCCTGTAACAAAATCCACATGACATGAAGACATGGAGGGCCACCAGAAACACTGCAGCACCAAGAATAGAGTGTGGTGGTAGCCAGGATGGCATGCCACCTTGGAATCATGGCCCCACTGAAGCACCTTAGTGGGGCAGAAGGAGGAACAAATAGAAAATCAGGTGGGCATTCCTTAGGTGTGGGATGACTAACTTGAGCTTCCTGAACCACTCTTTCCACTTCCCAGTAGGCAGCTCCAATAACACAAGAAGGGGGTAAGATGGTTTCCTCCGAATCCCTGTCCAAGGGGCAGCAAACTGACGTGAGAGGGCATTTGGTTTTGCATTTCTGGACCCAGGACGATAAGTGAGGGAGAAGTTGAATTGAACCCCAAAAATGATCCAAAAAAAGTGCCCATTGACCTTGACGGGCATTCAACCTGCGGGTGGAACGAAGGTAAGATAGATTTTTATGATCAGTCCATACCACAAACGGTAATGCCCAGCCCTCCAGCCAGTGCCTCCATTCCATGCCCACAATAAAACCATCAAATTCTCAGAGCAGTTGTCATCAGTTCATATTAGATTAACCGTTGTTGCGTCATATGTATTTGTGTTTATATTTGTAAAGTGTATCATTGTAATCCTCCGTGATTGATCAATGAAGTTGTGGATGTGGGAGATGATGCTTTAGCACTCAATAAATTTTGTCTTTTTCATTTGGTGTTGAAATTTGTGTTTTAATTTGACAAAAAATAGGTAACTGGAGCCTATCCCAGCAGCTTTGGGCCTGAGGGGGGGTACAGCCTGGACAATGACCAGTTAGTCACAGGGTTAACACAGACAGACATTCACCCTTTTATTCATTCACTAGAGGCATGTACATTTTGTTGTGATTGATGACAAAAAAGGGTTAAATGAATCAAGTAATGCAGAGTATTCACTGACCATTTTATTTGATTCAATGCAGTGGATTAAAAAAAAAAACAAGATTAAACACCAAATATTTTTTTTAAAATTATTTTTATTTATTGAAATGAGAGAAATGAGGAGAAAAAAGGAGCATAGCTGCGTGGGGTTAAAGGTCGAGAAGAAGGCATCTGGACGCCTCCTTTTCAACCTTTTAGCCCTACACCTCTGTATTCCTCTTTCCTCTTTATTTCTCTTTTAAGGACAGAGTTGAAGAACTACTGGTCCAAGCTGCAGGTGACCAGTCTCTTCCACAGCGGACGTCTGGAGTGACTCTGATCTGAAGATGGTTTCTTCTTTTGGTTCTGTTTGGAGAAAGAAATCCACATTAGAATAAGGTTCAATATAAATCTGAACAGGAACTGCTAATGCATTCATTCTCCTCTTTGATCAATAGCTACAGGAGTTGTGATGAAAATCTTTGGTTTGAAGAAGGCAGGTTGAAATAGAGCAAATAAATGGGCCTTTTATTAAAGAGTTGGCATTATAACACTAAACACTGAAAGTGCAGATGTCAAGTAGGAAATGTTGAAGCTCTGAAGAGTCTAAAACAGTTTGACACATTTTGCGACATAACAATAATGAGATAGTCCTGACCTTTGTGAACAGTTTGTGGAAGAATGCTCCTATGGTGGTTCTGTTGTGGTCACTTTCACAGTGAACAGTGGAAGAACGATCCTCCGACATCACTGAGTGGTCATTATCCTCAGCTGAAGGTGTTAGTGGATGGACTTTGCGAGACCTCCTGCCCAGTCTGAAGCCCCTCCACCAAACTGAACTCTTCTTCTTGTCCTTTTGGCTTTTGTTTGAATCAGAGCTCTGAATCCTGCTGCTGACACTGGGTGTGACATTTGACCTCCTCGTCTCCTCAGCTCCATCAAGAGTCTTCTGGGTTATTTCACTTTTGGTGAAAGTGACACTGTTGACAGATAGTGGCAGAGTACATTTACATGAATTTAATGGTGACATGTAATTAACTAAAGATGCAATTATACCATCAAACTCTTCTACACTTTTTTCTCAGTTTTTGATAGTCACCTTGGGCTGTTGGACTTCTGAGTGACCTCTTTGTTGGCATCAGTTAAATCTGGAGAGACTCTTCCAGATGTGTCAGTGGCGTAAGTATCACAAAGAGTGGGACTAGTGGAGGTCCTTATTGTTTTTTTAGTTTCAGGCTTTTTAAATCCAAAGCAGTCTGTCAGATGATCACATCCTTCCTTTGCCGTCCCCAAATGGCTCTGGAGGATCTGCCTCACATCATCTGAGGTCAGCAGCTGATCTTTGGAAGTCTTGTTCCTCTCTTCTGCTGCTCCCAGTGGGTTACGGCCCATTGACTCCAAAGTTAACTTGTATATTGACATACACAAGTCGACGAGGTGCTCCTGAGTCTCAGTGTTAAAGATGCCGTCTTTTACTTCCTGACAGCCCCTGAAGAAACACAAGACAAGGTAAACCATTATGTCTGATTATTTGTTGTTGTTGTATGTTTGATTGTGTAAAAACAACATACTTTTCGCTGAGACTTTGAAGAAAAGTCTGGATGAACCTGCTCATCTTTACCGGCCACAGTGCAGATTCACCATCAGCCAAAGGAGGTAAATAACTCTCCTTGACACAGTCGCCACTGGGCTCTTCTTCCTCTGGGAGCTCGGCGATAAGACCAACCAAGTCAAGCTCCTTTCCATCATCTGTGGAGCTACAGACCATGTGTGGCTCCACAGCTTTCTCTTCCTGCTTTAAAATGAAAAAAAGAGGGTTTAAATTGTGTATTGTCATCAAATGTTAACTGTAGAACTACAAAACAATGTTAATTTGTCAAAAACTAAATATGGCCTGAACCACAGTGGATGGTAGTGTTGCAGTCAAGACCAAGTGAGTGTATCAAGACTGAATAAAGACCAGTATATGACACGTGAGAGGGAACAGTGGCTAAATTCAGACAGTCCAAGTCCACTCTCAAACTAAAGTAAAAATGAGTCTGAAAAGACCTTCAAAAAGTGGTTAAACTTAAGATCTGTTTAGGGACTTTGACTCTAGTGGAGATATCGCTCTTTAGTTTCAGCAAAATGTAACTTCAGGTGCAAAAGTGCCCATACTCTTATCATTAGAGAGGTGTAGGGTCTAGTTTCTATCACACAATTTGTCCGTCTAAAGGAAGACTGAATTTCAAAGATGTCTCAGAGTCTCATACCTGACTCTCTACAACAATCCCAGGAGTTTGGTTTGATTCTTCTTCATTCTCCTCAGTTTCCTCGGGCTCTTTCCAATTAGTTGGTGGATTTGTTTTCCTGTAAGTGTTGAGTCTCCTAAAGAGTTTAGATTTCCTCCTCCTTCGGAACGTCCTGCATTTCTTGTGGCCAGGTTTAACGGCAACAATAATGGTGGGCTCCACAGGACACATAGAAGGAGGAAGATGAGCGGGGTCATCATCATCATCATCCAGGTACACAGGATCCCAGAAGTAGTCTCTCTTCCACGTTCTGTCTTGCTTCTTGTGCGTTTTCTTGAGTCTTCTCTGTGGTTTTGCATCATGGGTAACAGAGGCCTCTTTATTGTCCATATAACTGAGACCCTAAAGAAGTAAAGGCACAAAACAGACAAGTGTTAATTGATCCATCTCCATTCAGACAGCTGAGCTTAAGCTTAAAGTATCAGGATCAACCAAGTCAACTCAACACAAGTACTGATGTAATCTGTAATAATGCTAAAAAAGAAGTGCTTGTTGCATTAAATAATTTACTGGACATCAATGTAGAATGTTTTCATAGTTTTTTTGTCATGAGAAAAGGAGAAAAAGTAACGTAGTTAGTTAGTGTCACTACCACTACTGCTAGTGTTTGGTGAATCAGTTACAATATTGATGTATTTTTCACTCACATGTGACTTTGCCCCAGTCTCCATCTGGTCTCGTTCTTCAGTGTTTTTCATTTGAAATGTTTCTTTCTTCAGTTTTGGTTCTGTGCAGATGTGTGTCTTCTCTCGGTGAGATTCACTGTGAAATGATTCGACTGAAACAGAACTTCACAGAAACATGGAATGTGTCCTGAGTTCTGACGGAATCATCGTCGTGGCGATGGCCTTCATGACTCATTTTCAAATTTAACAACATTTAATGTATTTATTTCATTTAAGTAGATCTAATGCATCTAGTTCTAGTTCACAGAAAATATGATCAAACATTTCTCACTGAGGGAGACTAGTAAGTGTAGTTTTCTTGGTGTAACGTAACGCTTGAAGAAATGGAACAAAAATAAAGCCATGTTGTCTTTGTTTAATAGATGAACTAAATGCCTTGTTTCCAGTGTGTGTACGGTACAGGTCAGGTCAGTACGGGACAGTTTGGTACAGTATCCCCTGAAGAGGGACACGTTTGACTTTAATGGATTCTGAGGAGGGACGTCCTGTACATAAATAATGACGTACGATGTGCCAAAAATATTGTGTTTCTGTTTGAGATATAAAATGTATTTGAAGCAGACCTTTGAAACTTGGATGCATTGTTAATATTTAAGATATCATCCAGTTCCTATAGGGGCAGGAGTTCTAGCCCTTTTATAGATGTCTGTGCTCTTGGTGGGGCATAAAGCAGAAAACATCAAGTCAGATTAAGCCTAAGGGTCAGATGTTTCCTGAAATATACTGACCATAGATTGGTCCAAAAAATATAATCAATGAATACGGTATATTCTGTTTAGGCATAAGTTTGAATCCCTCTGTTACTGAGTGTTTTTTTTTTACCACACCTCACAATACTGATGTATCCAGACACAATGGTTCCATGGTGTAATGGTTAGCACTCTGGACTCTGAATCCAGCGATCTGAGTTCAAATCTCAGTGGAACCTGTTTTGCAATGGCCCTGCACTCTGTGGGTAGCCTGGCCAGCCAGCCAGCTTTCTCTTTGTATTACATACAGAGAAAGTTAGTCTGGGATCGATCGATTTAAACAGGATTTCAAGGCAGGACCATGGGCAGAACTAACGCTCGCCGAGTGAACCAATCAGAGAAGCCACGGATGTGACGTAAGGAAAGCGAAACTTATTCTAGTTGTCAACAAACCACAGCGTACACCAGCGTGGCTAGAGAGAGAAAATGCTTCGGAGACGTTGAATGACTTCTGTTGTTTTTGTCAGAAAAATCTGAGGACACGGGGTGTAATATCGAGTTCAGTGCTTATTTCGATCGTAGTAAGCTCCCTAAACCTGCTACTGTTTTCTCGCGCTCAATATGACGCGAAACAAAATCCCGCCTCCCTCGCTACGATTGGTCGGAAAGAAAGCGCCGGAGCAGAAATCGGAGGCAGATTGGGCGATCCCAGACTAACTTTCTCTGTATGTAATACAAAGAGAAAGCTGTCTGGCTGGCCAGGCTACTCAGTGGGACCCTAAACAGATCAAGTCCAGTGACCCAGCTCATATGCTGTCTCTGAAAATCATAGATTAGACTAAAATCTTGGATTGTCCTGCTTGTATTCAAGTACAGGTGCTCAGGACGTAGCCTCTTTGTGAGGATGATGCCATTTCTGTGGCGACATAAGGCTTATATTTTAAAGAGACTCAGGATGTGAGTCCTGAAGCTTCTGGATCTGGTTCCCATGCCTCCAGTGGTACTCTGGAGAAACATCTCTGCCGCCTCGGCCATTAGGACGGACCTCACACGACTACAGCTGGATAACTCCCCGATGCAGCCAGTGGCGTCTAGTGCATTTTTTCATGGGCATGGTCCTACTACCTTAAGCATTTTCAGAATCTACGTCTGAACAACTATTTTCATGTTTAATGACTCCTCCCTCTGTCCTCATGGTGTAATGGGACAGATCCTGGCAGGTCCTGGTCCAGGCTCAGTGCAGGGGGCAGAGACACAGCATTTACTCACACACTGTTTTGATCAGAGCTGAATCTTGCACACTCTCCTGTGCAATACTACGAACTTGGAATATTTTTTGACAGAATATGGATATTTTTAAGTGGTCAGGCCCATACAACCCCAAACACATGGACTCTCTTTCACCTGAAGTGACTGTCACACTCACATGACTCACAGTGATAGAGCAATGACTAAAAAAATCATTAATTGCAAAATATTTAAGCTAAAGCTCACTATTTATTTATTTATTTATTTACTTTCTTTTAAGAGCCTGTAGGTTTAAAATCATGTATTATGTGTAGAAATATCCATTCGTTCATTCATGCACTTATCGTCTTCTGCTCATTCCTATTAGGGGTCATGAGTGACTGGAGCCTATCCCAGCAGCTTTGGGCCTGAGGGGGGGTACAGCCTGGACAATGACCAGTTAGTCACAGGGTTAACACACACAGACATTCACCCTTTTATTCATTCACTAGAGGCATGTACATTTTGTTGTGATTGATGACAAAAAAGGGTTAAATGAATGAAGTAATGCAGAGTTTTCACTGACCATTTTATTTGATTCAATGCAGTGGATTAAAAAAAAAGACAAGATTAAAGACCTAATATTTTTTTATTATTTTTATTTATTGAAATGAGAGAAATGAGGAGAAAAAAGGAGCATAGCTGCGTGGGGTTAAAGGTCGAGAAGAAGGCATCTGGACGCCTCCTTTTCAACCTTTTAGCCCTACACCTCTGTATTCCTCTTTCCTCTTTATTTCTCTTTTAAGGACAGAGTTGAAGAACTACTGGTCCAAGCTGCAGGTGACCAGTCTCTTCCACAGCGGACGTCTGGTGTGACTCTGATCTGAAGATGGTTTCTTCTTTTGGTCCTGTTTGGAGAAAGAAATCCACATTAGAATAAGGTTCAATATAAATCTGAACAGGAACTGCTAATGCATTCATTCTCTTCTGTGATCAATAGCTACAGGAGTTGTGATGAAAATCTTTGGTTTGAAGAAGGCAGGTTGAAATAGAGCAAATAAATGGGCCTTTTATTAAAGAGTTGGCATTATAATTACACTAAACACTGAAAGTGCAGATGTCAAGTAGGAAATGTTGAAGCTCTGAAGAGTCTAAAACAGTTTGACACATTTTGCGACATAACAATAATGAGATAGTCCTGACCTTTGTGAACAGTTTGTGGAAGAATGCTCCTATGGTGGTTCTGTTGTGGTCACTTTCACAGTGAACAGTGGAAGAACGATCCTCCGACATCACTGAGTGGTCATTATCCTCAGCTGAAGGTGTTAGTGGATGGACTTTACGAGACCTCCTGCCCAGTCTGAAGCCCCTCCACCAAACTGAACTCTTCTTCTTGTCCTTTTGGCTTTTGTTTGAATCAGAGCTCTGAATCCTGCTGCTGACACTGGGTGTGACATTTGACCTCCTCGTCTCCTCAGCTCCATCCAGAGTCTTCTGGGTTATTTCACTTTTGGTGAAAGTAACACTGTCGACAGATAGTGGCAGAGTACATTTACATGAATTTAATGGTGACATGTAATTAACTAAAGATGGAATTATACCATCAAACTCTTCTACACTTTTTTCTCAGTTTTTGATAGTCACCTTGGGCGTTTGGACTTCTGAGTGACCTCTTTGTTGGCATCAGTTAAATCTGGAGAGACTTTTCCAGATGTGTCAGTGGCGTAAGTGTCACAAAGAGTGGGACTAGTGGAGGTCCTTATTGTTTTTTTAGTTTCAGGCTTTTTAAATCCAAAGCAGTCTGTCAGATGATCACATCCTTCCTTTGCCGTCCCCAAATGGCTCTGGAGGATCTGCCTCACATCGTCTGAGGTCAGCAGCTGATCTTTGGAAGTCTTGTTCCTCTCTTCTGCTGCTCCCAGTGGGTTACGGCCCATTGACTCCAAAGTTAACTTGTATATTGACATACACAAGTCGACGAGGTGCTCCTGAGTCTCAGTGTTAAAGATGCCGTCTTTTACTTCCTGACAGCCCCTGAAGAAACACAAGACAAGGTAAACCATTATGTCTGATTATTTGTTGTTGTTGTATGTTTGATTGTGTAAAAATAACATACTTTTCGCTGAGACTCTGAAGAAAAGTCTGGATGAACCTGCTCATCTTTACTGGCCACAGTGCAGATTCACCATCAGCCAAAGGAGGTAAATAACTCTCCTTGACACAGTCGCCACTGGGCTCTTCTTCCTCTGGGAGCTCGGCGATAAGACAAACCAAGTCAAGCTCCTTTCCATCATCTGTGGAGCTCCAGACCATGTGTGGCTCCACAGCTTTCTCTTCCTGCTTTAAAATGAAAAACAGAGGGTTTAAATTGTGTATTGTCATCAAATGTTAACTGAAGAACTACAAAACAACGTTAATTTGTCAAAAACTAAATATGGCCTGAACCACAGTAGATAGTAGTGTTGCAGTCAAGACCAAGTGAGTGTATCAAGACTGAATAAAGACCAGTATATGACACGTGAGAGGGAACAGTGGCTGAATTCAGACAGTCCAAGTCTACTCTCAAACTAAAGTAAAAATGAGTCTGAAAAGACCTTCAAAAAGTGTTCAAACTTAAGATCTGTTTAGGGACTTTGACTCTAGTGGAGATATCGCTCTTTAGTTTCAGCAAAATGTAACTTCTCAAAGCAGGTGCAAAAGTGCCCATACTCTTATCATTAGAGAGTGTATTTGTAGAGGTTTAGGGTCTAGTTTCTATCACACAATTTGTCCGTCTAAAGGAAGACTGAATTTCAAAGATGTCTCAGAGTCTCATACCTGACTCTCTACAACAATCCCAGGAGTTTGGTTCGATTCTTCCTCATTCTCCTCAGTTTCCTCGGGCTCTTCCCAATTAGTTGGTGGATTTGTTTTCCTGTAAGTGTTGAGTCTCCTAAAGAGTTTAGATTTCCTCCTCCTTTGGAACGTCCTGCATTTCTTGTGGCCAGGTTTAATGGCAACAATAATGGTGGGCTCCACAGGACACATAGAAGGAGGAAGATGAGCGGGGTCATCATCATCATCATCATCCAGGTACACAGGATCCCAGAAGTAGTCTCTCTTCCACGTTCTGTCTTGCTTCTTGTGCGTTTTCTTGAGTCTTCTCTGTGGTTTTGCATCATGGGTAACAGAGGCCTCTTTATTGTCCATATAACTGAGACCCTAAAGAAGTAAAGGCACAAAACAGACAAGTGTTAATTGATCCATCTCCATTCAGACAGCTGAGCTTAAGCTTAAAGTATCAGGATCAACCAAGTCAACTCAACACAAGTACTGATGTAATCTGTAATAATGCTAAAAAAGAAGTGCTTGTTGCATTAAATAATTTACTGGACATCAATGTAGAATGTTTTCATAGTTTTTTTGTCATGAGAAAAGGAGAAAAAGTAACGTAGTTAGTTAGTGTCACTACCACTACTGCTAGTGTTTGGTGAATCAGTTACAATATTGATGTATTTTTCACTCACATGTGACTTTGCCCCAGTCTCCATCTGGTCTCGTTCTTCAGTGTTTTTCATTTGAAATGTTTCTTTCTTCAGTTTTGGTTCTGTGCAGATGTGTGTCTTCTCTCGGTGAGATTCACTGTGAAATGATTCGACTGAAACAGAACTTCACAGAAACATGGAATGTGTCCTGAGTTCTGACGGAATCATCGTCGTGGCGATGGCCTTCATGACTCATTTTCAAATTTAACAACATTTAATGTATTTATTTCATTTAAGTAGATCTAATGCATCTAGTTCTAGTTCACAGAAAATATGATCAAACATTTCTCACTGAGGGAGACTAGTAAGTGTAGTTTTCTTGGTGTAACGTAACGCTTGAAGAAATGGAACAAAAATAAAGCCATGTTGTCTTTGTTTAATAGATGAACTAAATGCCTTGTTTCCAGTGTGTGTACGGTACAGGTCAGGTCAGTACGGGACAGTTTGGTACAGTATCCCCTGAAGAGGAACACGTTTCACTTTAATGGATTCTGAGGAGGGACGTCCTGTACATAAATAATGACGTACGATGTGCCAGAAATATTGTGTTTCTATTTGAGATATAAAATGTATTTGAAGCAGACCTTTGAAACTTGGATGCATTGTTAATATTTAAGATATCATCCAGTTCCTATAGGGGCAGGAGTTCTAGCCCTTTTATAGATGTCTGTGCTCTTGGTGGGGCATAAAGCAGAAAACATCAAGTCAGATTAAGCCTAAGGGTCAGATGTTTCCTGAAATAGACTCACCATAGATTGGTCCAAAAAGTATAATCAATGAATATGGTATATTCTGTTTAGGCATAAGTTTGAATCCCTCTGTTACTGAGTGTTTTTTTAACACACCTCACAATACTGATGTATACAGACACAATGGTTCCATGGTGTAATGGTTAGCACTCTGGACTCTGAATCCAGCGATCTGAGTTCAAATCTCAGTGGAACCTGTTTTGAAATGGCCCTGCACTCTGTGGGACCCTAAACAGATCAAGTCCAATGACCCAGCTCATATGCTGCCTCTGAAAATCATAGATTAGACTAAAATCTTGGATTGTCCTGCTTGTATTCAAGTACAGGTGCTCAGGACGTAGCCTCTTTGTGAGTCTCATATTTTAAAGAGACTCAGGATGTGAGTCCTGAAGCTTCTGGATCTGGTTCCCATGCCTCCAGTGGTACTCTGGAGAATACAGACATCTCTGCTGCCTCGGCCATTAGGACGGACCTCACACGACTACAGCTGGATAACCCCAATGCAGCCAGTGGTGTCTAGTGCATTTTTTCATGGGCATGGTCCTGCTACCTTAAGCATTTTCAGAATCTACGTCTGAACAACTATTTTCATGTTTAAAGAGTAACTCAACCCCTTAACTCCACCCACAGACGAAATTTGAAAAGTCTTGTAAAAGTGGGCAGAGCCCAGCAGAGACGGAGGGACGAGCTGAGGGCGAGGCTAAGACCCACAGTAACTGATTGATTGACAGATGTCAGATTGGCACAAGTATCTTTGCGACGGAGCGGTCCCTCTTTATTCTCCTCTTTCACCTGAACGCAGGGACTTGGTTTCTCTATGGACACCAGGCCTGAGACAGAACAATTCAAAGCCCAGTCTCAGCCCGAGGCACTGACTGACGAGGCATTTTTAGAGAAAATGGTAGAGTAACTTTGGCATTTAGGCTAATGTACAAAGCATAGACTGATGATAATAATAATAATAATAATAATAAAGATTGCTTTAGATTAAATTTGATGTAGATATAGTGAACACTATTCCATAGAGAGACAGTACAGTGTCAGCAGCGCTCCGCTCAGACTAATGCTGCATTTATCTGAACTTTTATTTAATATCATTAAGACTTTGTTAAAAAAAAAAAAAAGAAGAAGAAGAAGAAAAGAAGGTAACGTTAAACCTGAATAGTTTGTAGCGTTTAATGCTAATATGCCCAGCTGATTTACTCAGTAATCATTGAGACATGAATAAAAATCAACGGTAACACTCCGTCTTTAGGAGTTAAAACACATGACATCAACAAACAAAGAACATATCGATTACTCTGCAACGACGCTGTGTGTGAGCACTTGAACACATCATAAGCTACGGTAGACTGAGCTTGTTCTTCTAAAGTTTTTACGACATGAACAGAGCAAAATAACAGACAGGAGCCAGCGGCAGCGTGACCCAAAATATGTGTCTCTGTTGATCTAAAAAATGAGTGAGTCTATCTCTAAACACTGCCCGTGTTTTTTCTCACTCTGTCGCTCTGTGTGACCGTATTCAGTCGCAGTGACCCTGTTCTGACAGAGACCACCTCTGGAGGCGTGAGCTTGTACTGAGGGCTGTACCACAGGTGTGGATACCTGCTACAAAGGTGTGGTTACCTGCTACAAAGGTGTGGTTACCTGCTACAAAGGTGTGGTTACCTGCTACAACGGTGTGGTTACCTTACATGATGACGTCATCATGATCAGGAAGTACGGTCGGCAGCGTTTAACCTGAGGAGGGCAGCACTCATGCGGTTTACATGTGTTTTACACCATATTTATGGAATTAGACGGATTTTTCAAATTTTGTCAAAAATAGGACTATAAACTATGAACTGTATTACTAAAGCCAAATTTATACACACCATCAGCTAAAAAAAAAAGTTGTTTTAGGGTTGAGTTACTCTTTAATGACTCCTCCCTCTGTCCTCATGGTGTAATGGGACAGATCCTGGCAGGTCCTGGTCCAGGCTCAGTGCAGGGGGCAGAGACACAGCATTTACTCACACACTGTTTTGATCAGAGCTGAATCTTGCACACTCTCCTGTGCAATACTACGAACTTGGAATATATTTTGACAGAATACGGATATTTTTAAGTGGTCAGGCCCATACAACCCCAAACACAGGGACTCTCTTTCACCTGAAGTGACTGTCACACTCACATGACTCACAGTGATAGAGCAATCACTAAAAAAATCATTAATTGCAAAATATTTAAGTTAAAGCTCACTATTTATTTATTTATTTATTTTGTTTCTTGTAAGAGCCTGTAGGTTTAAAATCCTGTATTATGTGTAGTAATATCCATTCGTTCATTCATGCACTTATCTTCTTCTGCTTATTCCTATTAGGGGTCAGGGGTGACTGGAGCCTATCCCAGCAGCTTTGGGCCTGAGGGGGGTATAGCCTGGACAATGACCAGTTAGTCACAGGGTTAACACACACAGACATTCACCCTTTTATTCATTCACTAGAGGCATGTACATTTTTGTTGTGATTGATGACAAAAAAGGGTTAAATGAATGAAGTAATGCAGAATAGATTGATTGACCATTTTATTTGACTCAATGCAGTGGATTTAAAAAAACCAAAACAAAACAAAACAAAAACAAGATTAAAGACCTAATATTTTTTTATTATTTTTATTTATTGAAATGAGAGAAATGAGGAGAAAAAAGGAGCATAGCTGCGTGGGGTTAAAGGTCGAGAAGAAAGCATCTGGACGCCTCCTTTTCAACCTTTTAGCCCTACACCTCTGCATTCCTCTTTCCTCTTTATTTCTCTTTTAAGGACAGAGTTGAAGAACTACTGGTCCAAGCTGCAGGTCACCAGTCTCTTCCACAGCGGACGTCTGGAGTGACTCTGATCTGAAGATGGTTTCTTCTTTTGGTCCTGTTTGGAGAAAGAAATCCACATTAGAATAAGGTTCAATATAAATCTGAACAGGAACTGCTAATGCATTCATTCTCTTCTTTGATCAATAGCTACAGGAGTTGTGATGAAAATCTTTGGTTTGAAGAAGGCAGGTTGAAATAGAGCAAATAAATGGGCCTTTTATTAAAGAGTTGGCATTATAACACTAAACACTGAAAGTGCAGATGTCAAGTAGGAAATGTTGAAGCTCTGAAGAGTCTAAAACAGTTTGACACATTTTGCGACATAACAATAATGAGATAGTCCTGACCTTTGTGAACAGTTTGTGGAAGAATGCTCCTATGGTGGTTCTGTTGTGGTCACTTTCACAGTGAACAGTGGAAGAACGATCCTCCGACATCACTGAGTGGTCATTATCCTCAGCTGAAGGTGTTAGTGGATGGACTTTACGAGACCTCCTGCCCAGTCTGAAGCCCCTCCACCAAACTGAACTCTTCTTCTTGTCCTTTTGGCTTTTGTTTGAATCAGAGCTCTGAATCCTGCTGCTGACACTGGGTGTGACATTTGACCTCCTCCTCCTCCTCAGCTCCATCAAGAGTCTT
>JAWCTZ010001312.1:0-20853 GCA_036850595.1 Rhyacichthys aspro | reverse complement strand
ATAACATACTGATGAAAAATATACACAAAGAATAATTGAACTAAAGCAACGGTTGTGGCTGCAGCACCAAGGACCCACTGGCCACAGAAAGGCGGCTCGGCTTTTATACCCAACTGGCCCACCCAGGTGTGGCTGATCAGCTGGCAGTACTGTTGGGTGGAGACAAGAAAAAAAGCAAACAAACAAAACACAAGACAGCATGAAGGCCGCAACACTCCCCCCCTTAAGAGTTAACAATTACCCTTAATAACAGCCCACTAAACAGTTAACCCCCACATTACCACACTCAGCAGCTATACATCAGCTACCAAGTAGTAACTACAATGGATGGATGATACACATTATGGTAAAAAAGGATATGCAGTTGTTGTGGTCTTCAGTCTCTGGATAAGGCGTCGGCCACAATGTTATCCTTACCCGTCTTGTACCGGATGGTAATGTTATAACCTTGCACCAACAAGGCCCAGCGCATTAGCCGCTGGTTGTGGTTAGACATTTGAGCAAGGAACACAAGAGGGTTGTCGGTGAACACAGAGACTGGAACACTTGTAGAACTGACATAAACATTTAAATGCTGAAGAGCTAGGAGGCCAATGTCTCCTTCTCAATGGTGGAATAATTTAACTGGTGTTTCTTAAATTTAGAGAGTAAGAGACAGGATGGGGCACACCAGCTTCATCATCCTGGAACAGCACAGCGACAGCTCCAGTAGCACTAGCGTCTACCTCTAGACTGAAAGGCTTGGAATAGTCAGGTGCAGAGAGGACGGGAGCACTGCACAGGAGGATCTTGGCTGCTTGGAAAGCATATTTACATTCCTCAGTCCATATGAATGGAACAGAAGGGCTACAGAGGGCAGTGAGAGGGGCAACTAGCACAGAAAAGTTTTTACAAACACCGGTAGTAGCCGGCAAGGCCTAAAAAAATGGCGCAGTTCTCTTTGGGTGGAAGGAATGGGGTACGACAACACAGCCTCAATTTTAGCTTTAACAGGTCGTACCTGACCATGGCCAACAACTTTGCCAAGATAAGTCACAGTAGCCTTACCAAACTCACACATGGCTAAGTTCAGTGTCAAATTGGCGTCAGACAAACATTTAAACACCTCACGTAGGGTACAAAGATGATCGGACCAGGAGTCAGAGTACACAACAACATTGTCCAGAAATACATTACAGTTGGCAACATCACTGAGGACTAGGGGGTTGAACGTAGCAGGGGGGTATTTCTTATGCCAAACCCATAACGGTGTACTGCAAAAAATGGTCTGGTGTGACAAAGGCAGAGATATCAGATGCTCTAGTGGTTAAGGGAACCTGCCAGTAGCCTTTGAGTAGATCCAATTTGGTGATGTGCACTGCAGGACCAATACTGTCGATACAAGGTAAAGGAAAGGAGTCTGGTACAGTGACTGCATTAATTTTCCTAAAATCTGTACAGAAACGTGGGGAGCCATCAGATTTAGAAGCGAGAAGACAAGGAGAACTCCAGGGACTATAGCTTGGTTTAGCCAACCCATTCTCTAGCAAATACTTAACCTCCTTTTTCATGGCTTCACACTTCTCTAAGGGACAATGATAAGCATGCTGTTTAATGGGACGCGGAGCCTACATCAATGTCATGCTCTATCACATTAGTGCGAGATGGCGTGTCACTAAACAGTGAGGGATAGGAGTGGAGCAGGCCTAGAATGTCTTTACGCTGCTCGTCATTGAGATATGACAGGTTGGTGTCTATACTGGACATAAACTCCGAATTTGACAATCGACCACACTGTTGGGGCACAAGGCTCCAACAAGTCCTCCTCAACTGCCACATCAGAACAGACTGGGAACACACAAGGCACAGTTAACATAGACTGTTTAGCTGTCACATTATCCCTGTCAAGAAATGGCTTGAGCATATTGACATGACAAAGTCTGGTTTTCCTCCTTCGCTCAGGTGTTAGAATAAGATAATCTGTGTTAGACACTTTTTCCAACAACATAAGGGCCAGAGAAACGGGCAGAAAGAGCAGAGCCAACACGTGGAAGCAAGACCAAAACCCTATCACCAGGTTTAAAGTGACGGCTGACAGCTTTTTATCAAAGCGCTCTTCATACTGGCTTGTGATGAAGAAAGTGCCTCCTTAGCTAAAACAGTAGCCTGCTGTAACCGCTCTCTGCATTTGGACACAAAATCTGACACCCTGGTTTCAGACAATGTCATGGACAAAAGCTGCTCTTTAAGTACCTTAAGTGGACCATGTACATTATGTCCACAACCTGTGGACTCCTGTATAGCATCCCTGATGGCGAAAAGCATAAACGGAACCCCTTCATCCCAGTCTCTACCGGTGTCAAAGCAGTATTTGCTCAGCATGGATTTTAATGTTTGGTGCCATCGCTCTAACGCACCTTGAGACTCAGGGTGGTAGGCACTAGACACACTGAAAGACTGTAGGGTCTGCCTAAAGGTCCTGGAGAGAAAATTTGTACCCTGGTCTGTTTGCACAACTTTAGGGAGGCAAAGGTGGTAAAAACTTGGTCAATGCCTTAGTAATAGATGGATCAGTAATTTACTACGGCAAGGGAATGGCTTCAGGGAACCTGGTGAGACACATGAGCAGTAAGCAAAAACTGATTTCCTGTTTTTGTCTTTCAGGGACCAACACAGTACACAATAACATGTTCGAATGGAACAGCAGGAACAGGGCGGAGTGGCGCTGGTGGTATAACTTGGTTCGGCTTTCCCACAACCTGACAGGTTTTACAGGTCTTACAAAAGTGAACCTCGCCAGCTTTCAAACCTGGCCAAAAGAAATGCTGCAGGATGCGATTATAAGTTTTGGAAACACCAAGATGACTGGACCACAGGTGTTCATGGGCCATGGATAACACATGCTGCCTGTAGCTGGGGAACCACATTTTAAAAACTGCACACCAGTCATCCAAAACAGGCTGGCTACCTGACCTAGGGACCCACTTACGCATTAGAACTCCATTCTCAGTGAAGAACAGTTGTGTGTTAACAGGGTTCTCTAAGGCAGTAAAGCACTTAGCTAAGGACAAGTCAGAGTTTTGGGCCTCAATGAGAGCTTCACAAGTTAATGGAGATGACACCGGGGAGATGAACTCTGGCTCTGCACTATTAGTCTTGACCTTGGTGACTTCCTCCAAATGACCAGAGGAGGGCGCATTATCCTCAGAGAAAACAGAGGCCAGCACTGAGTCGCACAAATCAACATCAGCCTCCTGAGCCAACTCGAGACTGGGCGGGTCAAGACACTCACGGAGAACACGTCAGGATGGTTTTTGGATAACTCATCGGTCTCAGAGCCAGGAATGGGATGGTCAACAACCTCAGGGGAAGGATAAACTTTCCCACCAGCAATGTCATTTCCCATGATAAAATCTACCCCATCTATAGGAAACTGGTCACGGACAGCAACTGGGAACACCCCACTAATCACCTTAGATGTCAATATGGACAGAATGGAGGGGAGCTGGTACAGAGAGACTGTGAATTGTACTCTGCTATTGCAGTTCAGAGCTGAAAAAATCCGTATTGTTGTATTTTATGTCTTTGTGACAGTTTTAGTGTATCTTAGTGTTAACCTTTTGGTTTTTTAGTAATTAATAATCACATTTGCATTTACATGTCATTACACTGTTTTTTTTTACATGCACAAATGTGCAAGGCTAACCATGGGACTCATGCCAAATAATTGCTTATCTCTTAAGCATCATCTATCACAGTTCATATCACTGTTTTACAATGATTACAGTTATATTTGAATCCAAAATGAACTCACAGCCCACAGAGAGTCTTGGTGAGTTGTGAGTGAATTGTCTGACAAAGCATGAAATCATCCATCAGCGTCCAAGCATCCACTATCCATCTATATGAACGTCCTGTAATCACTCAGGGTCCAGAGGGTTTGTGTGACTCTCATCTGACCCCTGACTAGGGATGGGCATTTTTCATGAATATTACGTTCAAATTTTTAAGCTCATTAAAAAAAAAAAAAAAAATTCCTTAAATCCTTCTCCGTCAATGACAAGGGGACATATTTTGCGAAAGCTGATTGTATTGTATTTTGGTATATGTATTTGTGTATTTTGGGTGTCTACTGCCCTCAAAATTTTAGATTGATCCGTTCAGGGACTGTTGAGGAATCTTTCAGTTTATGTGCAGCAAGTATCAACCAATCAGAGGAGCGGATTGGGGGAGACACTGGAGACAACATCCGGCTGTCTGTCTGCTACAGCAGTCTGTTTGAATACTACTGCTGCACTGTTGTCTGCAGCACAGAGCAACAGAAATGTCTCCAACAGGACTGCTCAGACACTTTTGAAAAGAGGGATTAACTAAAACACCATACCATGCTGCTGACCAGGAGAGGTAAGTAGCTTTGTTATAAATGTAAATGTTATATTAGTATTATTTATCTGCCATCACTATCCATGGGTGAAAATAGACGTAGACGTAATGGCTTGTATTTTCTTTGACTTTTAGCTTAGCTTATCTCTAGCTTTTTTGTTAATTGCTAAGCTACATAACGTGACATGAGAGGTTTGTGATAACTACAGTTTAAGGTACTTTGAAATGCTAATGAGGTATTAAACCCGCTGCATTATTAGATAATATAAATAATTTTAATATGCAATTTTAGCCTCTGCTTTAGCAAGCTGCGTTTCAGATTGTTAAATGTTGGCAAAGGCTAATCTCTTTAGTATTCCTTGTTTTAGTCTAAATAAACATATTTTGGTTGTTGCCTTTTACGTTAAACTGTATTAATATAGTTAGTGCTGTCTTTTATCAGCTGACTTATTGTTTAGCTCTCTGAGTAAAAGTTATCAAAAGGTCATAGTGTCCATGCCATGGATACATACATTATGTGCAAATGTACGATTCTATTTCATCCCTACTGACCACCAGAGGGCAGTGCTGAAAGCACTGAATGTTCCCTTTGCGCATGCGCAGTTCAAGTAGTAGTACCACCAGAGTCACACCTGTGACACACTGGATGACCTACCGGAGGTAATATATTCCGGCGTCACCCATGGCTCTGTTCCTCTTTTCTTCTCGCATGAGGTTCGCACTACTTGGCATAAGCCACAGCAGAGGAATCTTTTGGATCACATTCACTGTCGCTGAAAGCCCTGTAACTGTGTCAGTTGGAGCAGCGGAGTTTGTCGACCAAGGGCTGCAGTGTACTCTTATTTGGAGGTATTTGTGTGTTGTTCTCTATTTCTAACTATGTTAACTGCTTTTGTTTTGTGCTTGCCACTGTTGGTGAAGACCCCCTCTCCCAGCTTTGGCTTGATAATTTCAGGTTTAATACTGTTAGTTTGTGACGGAGCTCGTCCGTCAATGAGTAGTGAGCGCACGCGGTCACAAACGAACCCACGAACGCGCGCTGGCCACGCACACATACACCACGCAGACCTTTTCATTCACACTCGCTAATTCCCCGTTTACCCCGCTGGTTCACTAATACACACCCAACACACAACCAACACCTTTTTCCCGTTTTCCTGCCGCTTTTATGCTCCCAAGGGTGCACACTTGAGAGCGTTAGCTTGGGACATTCATACATGCTAGCACTTACTTACCTGTTTTTCTGTGTTGCCTGATGCTGCGCGTCTCAGCCAAACCGAGCCATAACTTCCTGGTGGTTTAAATGGGCGCTGTTCGCGCTGGTGCTGATCATGTGATGCGCATTCGATAACCTGAACATAAAAACCTATAACCGCCCTTTCAGTCATCTTTTGTTAATTATTATTTATATGTTGTTGTATATGGGAACAGCCCACATGTTTATGTTTCAACTGTTTGTTTGTTTATTGATTTATATTTTGGTAATACTGAAGCCCAATGGGAGGGGCCAGACCAGTATTTAGGGGAGCCATTTCAGGCCTGTATTCAGTCTGGTCTTGAGCAGTTACAGTGCAGGTAACGTTGGCTGAGAGCACTCTGAGCTCTGTGTTTGAGTTATTGACCAAACTGTGACTTTAGACTTTAGCCTTTATTGTTTTTGTACATTTGTAAATACATTTTGGATCACATCACTGTATATATTTTTGCACTTTTTGGCTGTTTTGCACTTTGGACACTGGCACAATAAACATCACTTGCACACGCATTTCTGACTTGCCTGGGTTTGATTAGAGCCCCGCCACAGTTGGTGTCAGAAGTGGGATGGCTAGTCGGAAACAGAGTGTTCGCCTTCCAAAGCGCACAGGACTGCGGTCTCAACGCCCTCGGGCACACCTGGAGGTGGCAGCAGCTGCAGCTGCAGATCCAGCATGGGAGACAGAGGAGGATGAGGAGGCCCAGGAGAAACCAGTGCCATCTTCATCACAGCCTGAAGATGGAATGATGGGTCTGATGAGGGAGTTTTTGGCAGGTCAGCAACGTAGAGAAGAAGGCTTATTGGCAGAACTCCGGGGACTAAGAGCGTCTCTCCCTGGGACAGGATGGATGGCTCAGCCTGGATCTCCGCCGCAGCCAGCTCCACACCTGCCTGCTCCACACACACCAGTCTCAACAACGACAGCCAGTAGCCCCAGAATGGGACTGCCCACCCCTGGAGGTCAGAGGTCGCTCTTCCATGGGAGTCGCATGGAGGTCACCGATGTAGCTGAGCCACCAGAACATGGGAGCAGACCAAGACTGGAGTGGAGACATTACAGTGAGCCCAAAATACCACAATATCAAAGCGGTGAGGACATGGAAAACTATCTGCTACGTTTTGAGCGGATAGCCAAAACTTGGAGGTGGCCGGAGGACGAGTGGGCTTGTCGACTTGTACCACTACTGACTGGCAAGGCATTGGAGGCCTATTCTGCCATGGATGAGGAAAGAGCCCACTGTTATGGGGACTTGAAGGCAGCCCTGCTGGCCAAGTTTGATATTTCACCTGAGACCTACCGCCAGCAATTTCGCTCCGCCACGGTGCCACCAGGTGAAAACCCCACCGAGACCTATCACCGCCTCAGAGGTCTCTATCGTCGATGGATACGGCCGGAGGAACACAGCAAGGAGGAGATCGGTGAGGCGATCATCATGGAGCAGCTCCTGCGTGTGTTTCCGTTCGAGGTGAGGACCTGGGTGAAGGAACACGAGCCAGCTGACGGTCTCACCACCGCCAAGTTGGCTATGCAGTACCTCAACGCTCGCAGGGGTGGACCTACGGCCCGGTCTGCCACCACATTCCAACGAGCACCAGCCCAGCCTCTCCTGCCCAGGCCAGCCAGGCGTGACCCCAGCCAGGACCAGCCAGGTACCACCACCTTTGCCCCAAACCAACGAGGAGCTGGTAAGGATCTTGTTTGTTTTTACTGCCAGCAGCCAGGTCACAAAGCCTCCGTTTGCCCGATTCGTAAGGCTAAATTTAGTGGAGCGTGCTATCCACCAAGGCTGGAGTCAGGAGCGGTTTGTGAAGCTCCAGGTATTAGGCAGCGGTTTAAAAATGTCCTGATCAATGGCCAAGAGGTCACTGTTTTACTGGACACTGGTAGCTTTATGTCCCTAGTCAAGCGTAGCTCAGTGGCAGTGAGCAGCATGGACTATAGTAAGCCCGTGGACATATTATGCGTGCATGGAGATCGTCATCCTTACCCGACTGTGGATGTGACTTTAACGATAGCGGACCAGCCCTACCTGGTAACTGTTGGAGTAGTAGAGAACTTACCGGTGGATGCTATACTCGGTTGGGACTTACCTGTCCTCCTGGACCTGTTGAATGAGAATGAGTCGTTGAGTGAAGCTGACTTTGGGGGGGATGGGGAATGTGAATGTCCTATGACTGTGTCCTGCCCTGTCCTTACCCGAGCTCAGGCAAAAGCTGGTATCCAACCTCTGCCAGACTTTGATAGTAGTCTGTGCGAGGGAGGCACCAAGGGGCCAAGGAAGTCTCGCCGCCAGCGGCGATTTGAAAAACAAATGTGGGCTGCTAAACCTGAAACTAACTCTCTTGTGTGTAACATGTGGCAAATGCCTGAAAATATTGTTGTGTTGCAAAGCCAAGATGAAACCCTAAAGGGCCTGTTTGCTAAGGTGGGGAATGAAACCAAGGGGAATTGTTTTGGTAAAGAAATGTTTGTTCTTGACCAAGGTGTGTTGTATATTGTTGGGGATGGGTGCAAGCGTCTTGTGGTTCCCCTTAGCTGTAGGCCTCTCGTCATGCACTTAGCTCATACAGTTCCGTGGGCTGGTCACCTTGGGCGCCATAAAACTTTCTTACGGGTCAGTTCACGATTTTATTGGCCCTCAATGTATACTGATATACAGCAGTATTGCGCCACATGCCCTACGTGTCAGAAAACGTGCCCGGCACGCAAATCTGACCGTGCCTTTTTGCAGCCTCTCCCGGTGATTTCCACTCCCTTCCGTAGGATCGCAATGGACATTGTGGGGCCCCTGGTGAAGAGTAGCAGCGGTCATCAGTATATTCTGGTCATCTCGGACTATGCCACCAGGTTTCCAGAGGCCTTCCCACTGAGAACCATCACTGCACCTGCTGTCCTGCGCGCCCTCGTCCAGCTGTTCTCTCGGGTGGGACTCCCTGAAGAGATCCTAACCGACCAAGGCACCAACTTCACATCCCGACTCATGCACCTCTTCCAGCAACAACTGGGCATCGCCTCCATCAAAACCACTCCATACCACCCACAAACTGATGGACTAGTGGAGAGGTTTAATCAAACACTTAAACGGATGTTGCAGAAGTTTGTGGATGATACTGGCAAGGACTGGGACCGGTGGCTGCCATTTGTTCTGTTTGCCTATCGGGAGGTCCCGCAGGCATCAACTGGATTTTCCCCATTTGAACTTTTGTATGGCTGGGACGTTCAGGGGCCATTGGACCTACTCCGTAAAGAATGGGAAGGCAGGCCCACAGAGCAAAATGACAGGAGCATTGTCCAGTTTGTCCTGGAAATGAGAGAGAGACTGTCAGACTATTTGGAGAAGGCAGAGAAGAACTTACTGAAGCCCAGAAATCCCAAAAGGCCTGGTATGACCGCCAAGCCCGAAATCGTGAGTTCCAGCCGGGCCAGAAAGTGCTGCTGCTCCTGCCGTCCTCCACCAACAAACTTTTGGCCAAGTGGCAGGGCCCGTACACTGTCAGCCGCAAAATGGGACCAGTCACGTACGAGGTGCTCCACCCAGAGAAGAAAAAGGCAAAACAGACTTATCACATCAACCTTCTAAAGGAGTGGAGAGAGAGTCCCATCCAGGCCCCTGCGAAAGTCCTGTTCATTAGAAAGGTTGAACAGGAGGAGGAAGAGGAGGAGCTGGAGACAGGACTGAAGGACCTGACCACCTCGGCTTCCCCAGCGCTGGTTCATCTCACTCCAGAACAGGCCACACAGCTACTGCGGACCTTTAAAGAGGTGTCATCGCTGTTTAATGCAAGTCCTGGCAAAACAACGGTGGTGGAGCATGTCATCCGGTTGAAGGATGGACGGCCAATTCGCCAGAGGCCATACAGAGTTCCGCAGCAGCTGGTGGGAAAGCTCCAGGACGAGATCCAGGAAATGTTGCGGCTTGGAGTTATAGAACCCTCCAACTCTGAGTGGTGCAGCCCTGTGGTCATTGTTTTTAAAAAAGATGGATCACTGCGGATATGCATTGACTTCAGGAAGCTGAACTCTGTGTCAGAGTTTGATGCATATCCGATGCCCAGGATTGATGATCTGTTGGAGAGAATTGGAGCGGCCAAATACATCACCACCTTGGACCTTTGCAAAGGATACTGGCAAGTGCCCTCGACAAATCATCACGGCCTTACACAGCATTCCAAACCCCAGCCGGACTGTTCCAGTTTACAGTGATGCCATTCGGGCTACATGGAGCACCTGCCACGTTCCAGCGCCTGATGGACAGAGTCCTCCAAGGGTGTGAGCAATGCAGTGCGGCTTACCTCGATGATGTGGTCATTTTCAGTGAAACCTGGGAGGACCATATCCAGCACCTCTCTGTGGTCCTGAAGAAGATCCAGCGGGCTGGTCTCACGCTAAATGCTTCAAAGTGTGAGTGGGCCCGGCAGGAGACACGCTACCTCGGCTACCAGATGGGTCGAGGGGAGGTGAGGCCTCAAGTGGACAAGGTGGAGGCTATCCTGAAGTCCCCACGGCCACACACCAAGAAAGAGGTGCGGTCCTTCCTCGGGTTGGCAGGATGGTACCGCAGGTTCGTGCCACAGTTTGCCACCATTGCTGCGCCCTCACTGCCCTCACCACCAAAGACCAGCGGAACCCGGTCACATGGACAGAGGAATGTGAAAAGGCTTTTACCACTCTCAAAGCCCACCTGTGCTCGTCCCCTGTGCTGAAGAGTCCAGACTTTAATAAGCAGTTCCTGGTTCAGGTAGATGCTTCCGCAGTTGGCCTGAGCAGTCCTGGCTCAGGGGAGCCAGGGAAGAGCGGCCCATACTGTACCTGAGTCGCAAACTCCAGCCGAGAGAGACCAGGTATTCGGCTGTCGAGAAAGAGGGCCTCGCTATCAAGTGGGCATTGGAGAGCCTGAGATACTACTTGCTGGGACGGGAATTCGATCTGGAAACTGATCATCGTGCCCTGACGTGGATAAACTCCATGAAAGACCACAACAGCCGTTTAACTAGATGGTACCTTGCTCTTCAGCCCTTCAGATTCACCATCCGCCACCGCGCAGGCAAGATGAATGTTGTGGCCGACATTCTGTCCAGGTTGCCCCACAGTGTCAACCTTCCGGAGGGGAGGGATGATGTGACGGAGCTCGTCCGTCAATGAGTAGTGAGCGCACGCGGTCACAAACGAACCCACGAACGCGCTGGCCACGCACACATACACCACGCAGACCTTTTCATTCACACTCGCTAATTCCCCGTTTACCCCGCTGGTTCACTAATACACACCCAACACACAACCAACACCTTTTTCCCGTTTTCCTGCCGCTTTTATGCTCCCAAGGGTGCACACTTGAGAGCGTTAGCTTGGGACATTCATACATGCTAGCACTTACTTACCTGTTTTTCTGTGTTGCCTGATGCTGCGCGTCTCAGCCAAACCGAGCCATAACTTCCTGGTGGTTTAAATGGGCGCTGTTCGCGCGCTGGTGCTGATCATGTGATGCGCATTCGATAACCTGAACATACAAACCTATAACCGCCCTTTCAGTCATCTTTTGTTAATTATTATTTATATGTTGTTGTATATGGGAACAGCCCACATGTTTATGTTTCAACTGTTTGTTTGTTTATTGATTTATATTTTGGTAATACTGGAGCCCAATGGGAGGGGCCAGACCAGTATTTAGGGGAGCCATTTCAGGCCTGTATTCAGTCTGGTCTTGAGCAGTTACAGTGCAGGTAACGTTGGCTGAGAGCACTCTGAGCTCTGTGTTTGAGTTATTGACCAAACTGTGACTTTAGACTTTAGCCTTTATTGTTTTTGTACATTTGTAAATACATTTTGGATCACATCACTGTATATATTTTTGCACTTTTTGGCTGTTTTGCACTTTGGACACTGGCACAATAAACATCACTTGCACACGCATTTCTGACTTGCCTGGGTTTGATTAGAGCCCCGCCACATAGTTGCTAACTGTGTTAGCTGATTTTTGTTTGGTGCTTTGCCACTGCTGGGAAAGGCAGCGTCTGCGCCCCACTCCTAGCTTTGGCCTTATAATTTTAACTCAAAAACTGGCTGTCATTAGCTGTGTTAGCTTTTTTGATTTGAGCTTGCCACTGCTGGTGAAGGCAGCCTTTGCGCCCCCACTCCCGGCTTTGGCCTTAAGATTTAAACTTAAATACTGGTGGGTGCTAACTTTATTAATTTGTGATTTTGTGCTTGCCTCTTCTTGTGAAGGCAGCGTTCGGGCCCCCACTCCCAGCTTTGGCGTGCAATTTGAATTCAGATACTGCCAATTGCTGACGGTGGTAGCTTTTTTTGATTTTGAGCTTTGCCCCTGCTGGTGAAGGCAGCGTTTGCGCCCCTGCTCCCAGCTTTGGCATACAATTTGTACCCACTGTTGTGTGGCTTGTGGGGGCCACACTTCAGGCTGATGATGGCCATGACTTGTGCCCTTCCTGCCTCGGCCCTGATCATCTGCAGGAGGCGCTGTCAGAAAACCCGTGCATGAACTGTAGTTATATGCCGCTGGCAGTGAGGGTAGCCAGATTGGCGCAGTTGTCCCCAGCAGGTCAGAGTGACCTTCCACCTTGCGGACGATTGCCTCTAGCTCCACCTAGTCGTTCAAAGCGTCTGGGTGTCTCTACAGTTGGGATGGCTCCCTCCAAGAAGAAGGCCAAGTCTGATCGTGGACTCTCCTCGAGGGTTCGAGCAACTGTCTGTAGAATTGGCGGAGATTAAATCTTTTTTTCAGGCGCACCATTTAGATTCTCCTGTTGCAGGGGTATGAGGGTGTTCTACTCCACCCATGCCTGTCCTGGCCCCAGAGGACGATGTTCTGTCTATGGCGGCCTCATTCTCTCATTTTTAGGATGAGGAGGAGGGGCCGTCCTCCCAAGTTCCGAAGTTGGCTCATTTTCTTCCGCCCGGAGCTCAGTTAGTGGGGCCGGGTATAGCTCCATGCAGACAATTATGCGTATGGATTTGGAGCACCTGCAGCTGGAAATTCCGCAGCAGGATGAGTCCAGCTCTGGTAGTGCCTTCTTCAGTCGCGGGCCAGCTCCTGCGTCTTTTGTTGTTCCCCCCTTGGAGGATTACTTACGAGAATTGCATGCTTGTTGGAGAGACCCTGGTGCTTTTATACGACTTTCTGGGGATGGCCGGATCCTGGCGGCTATGCACAATGCTGCTGGAGCTGGCTTCGATGGCATTCCTGCTGTTGAACCTGCTATTGCTTCCCTCATTGTGTCACCTGAGGAAGCCTTGAGTCAGACTGTTCGTGTCTGCGGCCCCAATGCCGTGTTACGGATGACTTTCTCACTAGGGCGTACAGTGTTGGTGCTTGTGCTGGCCGTCTTGGAAATTCTCTCGCCCACCTACTGTTCTCTCTCTTGACCTCCCTGCAGGATGATGGTGGTGCAGCTGCTGCTACTGGCTTTAGTGATGCAGCACTGCAGACCTTTGCCTTATTGAGCCTAAGGGAGCTTGGGCGGATAATGTCCTTCCTGGTACAGACTTGTCGCCAGGTTTGGCCCTCCGCAGTATACCTGTGGAGCCAGGGATATTGTTTGGTCCAGCTGCTCTGGAAGCATTGGAACTGACTGCCCAAGCACGGTAGACCAGACAACAGCTTTCTGGCCTCAACAGGGCCATGCCCCCTCCCTAGAGGTCAAGGGGTCCGACCTCTGGCTTCAGTGGCCGTCCTGTGCAACGGAGGCCTAGCAGGGACTTTCGCGAAGCTCCCCTACAATCAGATAGGCAGCCTGGCCTGTTGAATACTGGCTGTTGCTCCCCCAGGGCCCCTAGGGGCAGGTCCAGGAAGTGAAAGCTGTTGGTTACTTTTCCCATCAGCAGCTCAGTCAAAAGGCTCAAATGACTAGCATCAGCGACCCGGTAAAGGCTCTAGCCTTGGACCAAGAGTTATCCACCCTCCTGGCCAAAGGTGCAATCGAGGCTGTAGATCCTCTGCTGCAACCCAGAGGCTACTATTCCACGTACTTCCTCATGCCCCAAAAGACTGGTGGATTTTGTCCAATCTTAGACCTCAGGTGCCTCAATCGTTACATGAAAGTGCTGCCATTCCACATGCTAACCACAGCAGAGGTTCTGCAAACTTTTGCAGAGGGAGAGTGGTTTACATCTGACCAATGCATACTTTTACATCTGACGCTACAACACCGGCGCGTCCTCTGGTTTGCTTATCAGGGCCACCATTGGCAGTTCAGAGTGCTGCCATTCGGGCTTTTGCTCTCCCCGAGAGTGTTTACCCGATGCATAAAGGCGGCTCTTGGCCCACTGCAGGCCTGTGGTTTAAAAAGCTTGCTGTATCTGGACGACTGGCTTCTTTGCTCACCATCCCAAACGTGTGCAACTCGGGACGCAGGTCATCTGCTCGCCCATGTGGCCCAATTAGACCTCAAGGTCAACCTGGAGAAAAGCTGCCTGATCCCATCTCAGACAACAACCTTTCTCAGAGTGACCATGGATACAACATCGATGACTGCTCGGCCATCACTTTGTTGGGTGGACGACATTATCAGTCTGGTACGTCAATTCACACTGCGGAGACGGGTTACTTATATCACTTTTCTGCGACTTTTAGGGAAGTTGACTTCTGTCACAGGTGTTGTCCCCCTGGGATTGCTGTCACTGAGCCCCCTGCAGAGTTGGTTGAACAGCTTTCACCTGGATGCCAAGTGCCACAGGCATCAGAAGGTCAGGGTTACGTGGCAGTGCCTCAGGACCCTGGCTCCTTGGATGGACAGGGGTTATTTGATCAGGGGTGTCCCCATGGGGTCTGTAGTATGCCAGAGAGAGGTGGTCACCACAGACACTGGATGAGGTGCTGTGTGGCCACACAGGCCAGTTCAGGGGTGCTGGTCTGTAAAGAATCACTCTGCGCGGCTTCTGAAGGTATCCCAGGACCTCTTGACGTGGGTGGCTCCGGGGGAGAGGGCAATCAGATTGCAGATTCCCTCTTATACCAAAAACCACCACCGGGAGATTGGTGCCTCCACCCAGAGGTAGTGCTGAGGATCTGGAGGCTCTTTGGCTGGACAGAGATAGATCTGTTTGCCTCAGAAGATTCAACACGTTTGGTTCCCTGGGCCAGGATGCACTGGCACATCCATGGCCTCAGGGTCTCTTGTATGCCCCCCATTTCATCAGGCTAACATTGACAAGGGTACAGTGGGGAGCCATAGATTCTGGTCTCTCTTTTCCTAAAGGGGGCTCGTCTCTTGTGTCCACCAACAGTCTCACAAGCCCCGGTGTGGGACTTGCCCCTGGTCCTGGAGGCTCTGTGTCGCCGTCCATTTGAGCATTTGCCGCAGGCTGACCTCAAGTGGCTGTGTTGTTAGACTGCTTTTCTACTACCTATTATCTCTGCAAGGATGGTGGATGAGTTACATGCCCTGTCTGTCAGTCCCTCATCCAGATGGCTCTGGTGTCACGCTGTGGCCGAATACAGTGTTTATTCCGAAGGTCTTGAGGTCACACTGTAACCTGCCACTGAGACTGGCACAGTTTGAAACTGCGCCAGGAGAGCGGGGAGAGGCCGGAGCTGTTGTGCCCAGTGAGAGCACTGAGGGTATATGTTGTGGCTATGGCGGTTGTGCGAAAATCAAACTAGCTATTTTTATGTTAGTGGGTCTAAAATGGACTGTGCTGTTTCCAAACAGCTTCTCTCCCACTGGATTGTGGTCATCTGTCACGCCTGTTGCACGGAAACCCATTCCCTGCCCTCCGGTGTGAAGGCTCATTCCACCAGGAGTGTGTCCACTTCATGGGCAGCTCTGAGAGGGGTTTCGCTCTGTTGGTACTACTCGAACTGCACATGTGCGAAGGGAACATTTAGTGCTTTCAGCACTGCCATCTGGTGGTCATCTAGGATTCATAGAACCATAGTTACATTCATAGCTTTCGTTTTATTGCGCACTTGTCAAAGCCAAACTATGGCAAAGCCTAATTTAGTTTTTCTAATGTCCAGAGAACACATAATCTGACTCCGCCAGATAGAACTGCTCCACAGAACATAGTCTATTTCACAGTACCATCTGGGAAGGCTCCCGTTGAAAGCATTTGCAAAAAGGAGGCGCCTTCTTCTGTCGAAAACTTGGAGCTGATTGGATGAAGCACCGACTAGTGTCCACCTACCATGAGGTTTCTTTAGCTAATCATAGCAACGATATGATGTGCCACTCTTTGCGCTTTTGTCAAAGAAGAAATCCTCTCTACTTCTGATAAAACTGATTCGATAGCACCATCAATGCTAACATCTTTCGACGTAGCCATGTTGATACAAAGGAGGAGAAGAGGGTGCTAGCTGCTTTCATCATATTAAAAACCCGTCTTTTCCTGTTCATGCTGCCACATCATTGGTCACAAGAGTCCAGTGAGCCCAGGCTTTGCTGAGTGAAGCAGTTTGCTTGGCGCGATACAAAATGGATTTACGCAAGTTTGGAAACTCCCAAATCTCGCCAGAATCCAGCTGCAGCGCAAGGTTACAGAACACATGCTGTTATATATAAGTAGCCAAACAGTGTGTGGTAGTCGTCAAGTTAACCTGCAACACACTTGTCGGATGCTTCCTGTGTCAGGTTGGTATAGAGTAGAACAAAAACTATTTCTACATACTGTGCAGATTTGATAAATGGTGGTCATTGGGGTTTTTTTCACACTCTTCCTGGCAGCCCTAACGTCCATAAATGTCTGTTCATCTACAGGAAACAACATCAGCGCTGAGAGCAACAGCACATCAAAGACAGTGAGAGCTGAGCCAACCATCAGTAAATCAACCTTCTTTTATTCAACATATCTAACATGTAATTTTCTAAGTACACATCAGTATACATGATTAATAAATCATATTGTAATGTAGCTACAACATAATTACTTAGTTATAAAATAATTACATTAACGGTGAGGTGATGAGACAGACAATTAGTACCCTAAAGATGTTTTGTCTTTTTTTGTTTGAGTTTGCTCCGCCAGACCAGGGGAGAGACGGGAAGAGAGAGACCGGAAGAGAGAGACCGGAGGAGAAAGACCGGAGGAGAGAGACCGGAAGAGAAAGACCAGAGGACAGAGACCAGAGGAGAGAAGAAACACCACCCACACATCTGCCTCCAGTTTCATAGGGGCCACAGTATCACTTCTGCAAAAGAGAAGCACAATGTGATGGAGATTTGGTCAACAACCAACATTGCTAGTAAATTAGCTTCTGTTAAACTTTTATACAGAAAGGAAAGAATGCTTTGTGGATTTTTTCAGCTGTCTCATAATAAAAGTTCATAGACTGTTTGCTTGTATTATTTGGTCTAACACTGATATTAGTTTGTTCCTTATACATTTCTTGCATTTATGATCATTGAACTGAGACTGTTGTATTTCTATAACCGTAAAATAATTTATGTGGTAAGTAAATTTGGAGACTAGTGATTACAGATGCACTGTATTGCCAAAAGTATTGGGTCACCCCTTTGTAATGAAAAGTTGTGACTACTTAAGTCATTTCTGACAAAACCTCTTAGCATTTAAGCTTATAGTGATATTCAAGGCAGTTGTGTGCTTTTAATTTTATAGTTTGGACAGGACCCTTTTCTATTCTAACATGACAATTTGTTATGTTCAAGGCAAGGTTCAATAAGAAATGATTGATTCAGTCAGTGTGGAAGAAGTTGAGTGGTCTGCAGAAAGCCTATTAGCAGCTGCACACCTCTGGTGTCATTTTAAATGCAGACCACCAAACACCAGTGACTTGTGCATATGGGTAAAGTCATTTTAAGCACTTCCCAAACTGGCAACTGGCAACAGAGATGGAAATACAATTTTCAAATACATTAATCATGTTTTCATCTTTGTTGCCACCATGACTTTACATTTCTGGCTGCAGCACACTCCATGTTTATCTATAAAAGTTACATGAGAATAATACATATATTTAATAAACATGTTTCACACATACATACATAAAAGAATAACTTCATCAGACTAATGTGGTCACGTTAAGACTGCCCTGCGGGCTGGTAATAACATTAATTATTCAATGATTTATATTTACAAGATAAATGATCACTCTATTCTTAGTGTAAATGAAAAAAACACCTCCTTGTGTACTCTTGAGTGTCTGTTTGGATGTCTTTACAATGCAATAATACATAAGGCTATAGAACTTTACCTTAACGGTATAAACTCTCTTAAGTCTAACACTGTACTCTATGTAATATTATCAAACTTTATTGCTAAGACGAAAATTCAACTTGAAAAAAAACAAAGTTACATCTTTACTTCTTCAGAGCAACTTTCTGCTCAGTGTCACACTCTGGCTTGAACATATGGTTAACTTTGAAACTCGTCATCAGAAACAATTTAATTTGCTCTAGTTATTTTACCGCACTAAATAACTTGGATAGCAAAACAAACATGCCAGTAATATGGAACTAATATCCTGACTAAGTAGGATAGACAACTAAAAAAAAACAAAGCATCACAAGATATTGTACATGGTCTGTAATTGTGTCTTACCTTTTGAATAAAAAAAGCCAACTCTGGGTCTGTTTTATCCCCAGAGCAGATCTTTGCTCTCATGGCCTACTCTGGCTCGTCTTCCCCCGGCGCTGGTCACACTCCTGTCTCAGGCTGTCAAGGCTTCGTGCCTTGTTTGATAAAACTTTCTTTGTTTTTTTTAATGTTTGCACTGATAAAAGTCAGACGTGACATTTACTTAAAAAACCTTAAGTAACTTTTTCCCCTCACAAAACCCAAGTAAATATGACTTTGTAATACACTGTATTAATAAGTATTAAATGTGAGTAAATGGCATAATTAGTTCATATGTAAAATCAACACACATTAATAAATAACATTTACTGTCAATTTTCAAATATTATTAAAACCCTTAACAGGGTTTAGCAAGTAAATATTACTTTAGAGTATAATTAAGAAATAAGTATTAACCATGAGTAAATTCTACACATCGTTCAATAGTAGTTTCTATACAACCTTTTTAAATGTATTTTACCTAAAATTACAAGTAAAATTTAAATACATTTTTCAAAAGTTCTAAAAAATTAGTTTTTGCTAATTTTTAATAACTATACATGTCAATAACTTACACAAAAACACTCTTTTTTTTTTTTTTTTTTAAAGGATGTTTATTTACATGTTTACTTTCTGACACCAAGTTCACACCTAACTATAGACCTTGACTCTGGACCCATCCAGATGATGATCCATTGCGTCTTGAGAGAGAGAAAAACACTTGCGCTGTGCTGACCGAAGTACTCTGAACGGTGGTTCAATCATTTACACTGTAAGAGAGAAAAAACACATCAACATCAACTTCAACTACAATAACCATATTAATTGAAAAAAAAAAATGCGATACACAGACAACTGTGCCATTAAATCAACATGTTAATGCCCAGAACACTGAAGCTTTTGGACATCAAAAATTACCAAATCATATTCAAATTCTTTCATCTTTTGTTCAATGGATTTTCAAATGCTAAGATATAATACAGAACTTTATTAATCTTACTAATTATTTTTTAGCTAAGTGTAATCACACCTTGTGTTCATATTTCACGTCTACTGAGTTTCCACAAAAATCTGAATCAAAAATACAATGATAACGTGTGCCATGCATTGTATAGCCGATAATAGTTTGCCCTTTTTGGCAACAGTTGTGATATTGTTTTTTATAATATGTTTATTTAAATTTTAAACTTAGTAGGCCAACTAATTTTTTAAATATAATTTATTTTTCTATAATAAAATAGCCAATATTTTAGTATTCTTGTCTGCACACATACTGATTACTATACACATTTAAAAAAAAAAAAAATAATATGACAAAAAACAATCACACCTTGAGTTCATATTTCACAAGCCAGCCGAAATCAGTTTGCCCTTTTGTAATGTATTTTGGCCTTTTGTAATGTATTTAGCATATATATTATAGTGTAAAACTATTTTTTCCACATATCAGTTGTTTTAGCCAACATTTTGGTGTTTTTAGTCTTTAGTAAATATCGTACAAATTACATTTTATATATAACAAAAAGGATATATTTAATTTGTTAAATACATGTCATTTAATTAGCAACTGATAAAACATTTTGAACTTGGCAAACAGTCAGATTTATGGAACATAAATGCAGTAACACAATCCCCCACAATAAAGATGTACTTACGTGTGCACTGGTAGCAAACGTTTAAGATAATTTCTTAGTGTTTTTCGCTTATGCTGCAGAGAGACAAAAACAATGACTAACAAATTAATACGTATACATGTCACATGTCAAGGCCCAAATGAATAACAATAAGGCCCAAATGAATAACAATACAAATGGAACAAATGAATAATAATAATGCATTGTTTTTCACTCAATACTCAAAACTGCTTTACATAGCATTGTTCAGTCACCTCAGTTACACCCAGCGCAAATTGCCAAAATGTGTCACAAGCAGCATGTTATTTCAACCTAGCCAAATAAATATAGTCTATGGCAGTCTATCTGTGCACATCCTACATGAGTCGGAATGAGTCATGAGTCCAGTTGAAATGGGCTGGATACAGAGCGACAACATCGATGCAAAATCCATGACGCTTAGCAACCGCTTGCTAGCGACAGCTTTCTGTTAACTTGCTAGCCTCTGCTAAACCTGCTGCAGTTATGGCTAACACTACTGTACTTCGCACTGGGCTACAAAAACACACTACTGTGGTCTTTAGTAACGGCAAGTCAAGTCAAATGAAAAAAGCAAGACCCAGCAAATATAATGTTTCAAGAAGCCCCAACACGTGGCAACATGACCGTGCTAACCAATGCTAATCCATGCAGACTGAGCTAAATGCCTATACCACCAAACTATGACAAAGCAGGGAAACTAACTAATTATGTCTTTAGTAAGACTATGTTATCATTCAGATAAGTGGCAATGTAAGATATACTCACGGCATCCATGAAAGGAGGAGAACAAGAACGCAGGAGCAACGAGGCTTACCAGCTCAGTCCAAGACCAAGAAGAAAAGAAAGCGATATCACATCCGCCTTTATTTTATGGAAAATCTGACCGAATACTTCTCAATGAATTGAAGGCTACAGGCTCATAGAGGCAACCTGGTTGGATACTTAAGATTTCTTTCTTCACAGTATGGGCGGCTCACTTATGGGCAAATAAAAGCTCTCTTGAGATCATTTTTGAGCTGAGCAGTCTTATCGGCTCGCTCAGAGGTACATCTCCA